>JAQFZC010001633.1:0-28222 GCA_034695205.1 Dicyrtoma fusca | reverse complement strand
ACTGGCATTCGGTTGTTGTCTTAGACATTAAACCACTACTCTGTTACAATTCCTACTTAAGCAGTACTTGCCCTCGAAATATTTATTTTATGGAAATTTTAAAGTGTTTAAAATAGAAAATAAAATTGTTTATACAGAACCATAATTTGTGGTTTTATACAAAAGTCAAAATTAACACTGACAAGAATTATGATGTGTTTTGTGTGTATTAAGTCTTGATGAAGATTACCAAATCAGAACTTAGGGATTAAAGCTCTATTTAATAAACATACTGACGGTTGTTATCAAAAAAGCTCAGAGTAAAAATTAGTACAATAATGTACGTAATAAGAATTAATTTTACAACCCTAAATCTGTTACAATTTCAAAAAACTTACTTTTCTCAACAGATTAGTACCACAAATTCTGGATTAAAATAGGTACGCTATATGCACAAAACAGGAAACAATTCACTTTTAAATAACAAATTTAATGTTACTATTATAGACAAGTACAGATACACGTCAGAGTCACGGTGCTACTATCAAGAGAATGAGAATCTGTCAAAGGATCTTCTGCTCTCAAAATGCTCTTTCAAAACTAATTTTATAATCGTATGCTAATTTGGATATAATAAAAATAGCAATACCTACAAGCCAGACGGCTTTATTCCACTGCCATTCAGTATAACAATTAAATAATATAATAGTGAAACTCATAGCGCAGCAAAGCTTCAATTTGTGTACGCGTATTAGTGTAATAGCTACTAGCAAGAAGACGTAATACACGTCTTTCTCAACCTGCGTTCAGATTACACGATTACTTTTATCGATTAATACGGACTGTAAAACAAGACAACAGTAGTACACCAGTGCGTCTTATTATACTTATATTTGCTAATGAACTTGCACTTATGACTGTATTTATTAAAGTGGTGACAATATTTGAGGATACCAAGAATTATCAGTTTGTTTTATTTCTTTCTTACTGCTTACGAACGAGTTGGTTGTGCATTACCTTATAATATATAGATGCAATACCTAAAAACCAACGGCATGATTTTACTCGACGGAACGATATTAACTCTAATGCTCTCCTCTATGACCGAGAGATTGTGTAAAATTAGGGTGATGTATGTTGCTTGGATGCTCGGATGTTGTATTTAAACAACATCAGAGCAGATAATTACACTTTATATCCAAAACATCAAAATTGTGATGTCATTTAAGCACAACACGTTTGGAGCCCACTAAACGTAAATTTTAGTCAATTTAGGGCTTCTCACTATTGACGTCAAGGAAACTTCCACTGTTAAAATGTGCACGTTTAGCTTAGTTTATTTGTTTCATTAGCTTTGAATCTCCATTAACACACGCATCCGAATTATTGTGTGACATTGCTATATGCTGAAGCAATATTTTGGATTCATTAAAATAAAATCAATCAATAAATGTATTTTAAAAAACGTCTCGCCGATTCTGTTTGCGTCATTTGTTACTCATGTAAAGCATTTAATCATTTTCATCAAAATAATGATAAGCAAAATTAAACTAACAGATGCAAAAAGACAAAACCAAATTCATTATATAAATAAAGTTATCAAAAACAATCAACAGTAGCTCTTAGTTCTAATTTTCGAGCTAGCAAATATTGTATTACAGAGTTTTACATCCAGCACAAATAATAAACAACAATAATAAAAGAAATTAAAAAAGCTCTAGTAGCTAAACGCTAAAGCCCAGATTGAGATTGCTAACGCAAATATATTTTTGTTGCTTTTATCGTGTTCGTACATGTAAAACATCAATAAAGATTTATTTTAAACAAACTTCTGCATTCTGATTTGTATTGTGAATTTGGGTTCAGATAGACGATGCGATGGAAAAATTATCGTAGCTAAAACCGTACTATTGAATAAATGTACTGTCGAATGTCATCGACAGTTAATTGACAAGTTGAAAATCAATACAATAACATAAAGAACTATTGCAACCGTAAATCGGTGGTAAAAGTGCAAATTGCTTACAATTATGACCCCTCTATTACCACAGACGTTCATTATAAAATAGATATTTGCAACCAGAAAACCGAAAATAAATCACTTTTAAATACCAGCAAGTTTCTTAATACTTTTATGGACAAGTATAGATACACCTCAGAGTCACATTGCTGATATAGTGAGAACTAAAATCTGTCAAAGAATTTTTTTTCCAAAAGTCTCTTTCAAAATTTATTTTTAATCGTGTTCTAATTTTGCCGTACAAAAAAACAAAAGCTACTAATCAGACAGCTTTCTTCTACTGCCGTTTAACAATAAAATTACATAAAAGAATAACATCCTGGTGACATTTATAGCGTATCAACGCTTGAACGTGCTTACACGTACTGACAGACGTAAACCCATCCCAACTTACGTTCAGATTACACCATAACCGCAATTGATTAAAACAGACTGCAAATCGAGACAACACTAATTCACCACGGCGTACTGTTATGCATACGTATACTAGTGTGTACAATAATAACTGTATTTATTTAGGAGGTGCCAAAAGTTGAAGATAAGAACGCTTATAATTTTTAACTTTCCTTTCTTATTCTGACCAACTAGTAAGTTGTGCATGAACTAATAATAATTTATTGCAGTAAATTAAACAAACAAGATGATTTCACTCCACTCAACGGTAATAACTCTAATAATGCTCTCCATTCGGACGAAGCGATTGCATAAATTGATGACTGAAACCCAACACCATCACAGCAGATAGACATACTTTATATACAAAATATTACAATTGTAGGTTTACTTTGAGCACAACACGTTTGAAACTATATCAACGTATATTTGCGCCAATTTGCCCTACATTGGTCTTATTATTGACGTCAAAGTTTGCCTTAAACCTTGCCACTGTTAAAATATGTACGTTTAGCTTAGCTTATTTGTTTCTAGAAGTTTGAATCTCCATTGGCACACTCCATTGTAACATATCTATTTTATTGTGTTACATTTTTATACGCTAAAGCAACAATTTCCAATAATTAAAATAAAATCAATCAATACATTTATTTTGAGAAACGTCTCGTTGCTTTTGTTAGCGCCGTTGGGCAATAATGCAAAGCTTTTATGCTTTGGTATCAATAACAAAATTACCAATATTAAAATTACAGGCGAAAAAAGACAAAAGCAAATTCGATTGAAACCAAATTCATTAAAAACAATCAACAGTAGCTTTAAGGTTTTTTCCACATCTGCAAAAACTTAGTCATGAGTAAATTATCTCCGATCTCGAATTTTCCGGAAGCAGTGTAGGTCTAGGATGAAGATTTGTACAGGGCTGGGACATGGATTAGTCTAAACGTTAAAATGAGAGTCAGACATCACACTAACAATCCCTAAACTGAAGCAACTACCACCACACAGAAAGAACTTGATTCGTTTTTAAAATCAATCCCTTGTTGTCAAAACCTTATCTACTGACACTTGAGCCCCAATCTTACGTACTTCAGATTCATAGCCCATCCGTGACTCGTCCACTACCAAATCTTAAAAAGCATTTGAAATTACTGTTCGAGCAGAAGAATCCGCTATAAGAAGCAGAGTTAAAGAAAGAAAGCGCTCCAAAACGTAATGCTCTAGAAGGTAAAAATAGCAGTTCTTCTGCAATTGTCAGTGCTAATGATTTTTCTAAAAAGCAAATGGATTCTCGCTTAAAGATCCATTGATTACCACTCGGTTCTATTAAACCTCTTAACCCTTCCAAAAGCGTAAAGACGCAGTCATACGCAGGCATTATGCCCACATTCATTCTAGTTCTAGCACTTTTCTAGTTTCATTCCCAGGGATTAACTTCTCCGTCGCCGAAAGAGAGAGTGAGCTGTGAGGAATAAGGATCGTGAAATCTTATGTATTTATAGGTAAGACCAGTATATAAAGAAGGTTTAGAGTGTCAATACGTTGCCTACTGGCTGTTACAAAATTGTAGGCAGCAGTTACTACCGTTGCTATGTAAGCTTTCAGGTAACCCCTATCTACATACCGGACTATGCCTTTCCACTGCGAACTGTTGTATCTCTAGCTCACCTTCAAAACGCACCTTTGCCTACTCAACGTATTTCGTTCTACGACAGTTTTATAGCAGAGCCTAATAGTAAATTGACCTAGCTCAATTATTATTTATATTTATATTTTATACAAGTTTTCATCCTGAGATAGAACGTCACGTATTATTTGACTAGTCCACCAATACCTTTCATAAATTCATATTTTCATTTGTTTATCGGGACACCAATGAAGATTTGACCATTGTCTATAACTGGGATATCACATTCACGAAGATAGTTGATCTGATGGCTTTCCAGTCTGACACTACAAGGTATGTGCAGTTATACACATATGTTTTTATGTTGTATTTAAGTCATAATAATAATAATATTAAATATCCCATTAAATCTTTTGAATAATATTGATAAATTTGTTTGGCAACGGTTGTGGAAGACAAAATAGAAGGATGGTTTACGTTTTTATTTGACATTTTATTCTTGTTTGGGTTCAATTATTTAAAAGCTCTAAGCTTTGTTCAGGTTTTTGTTTAGCATTTTGTAGCTAGAATTAGTCATTTATTTTGTAAATAGTAGCAATAGTCGGTACCTTTTGATTTACTGCTTTTAACTTTTACGGGTTTGTTTATTTCAGTAATGGGTAGAAACATAGTGTTGTTTGTTAACTAATAAACGTAATTTGTTAAATGTTATATAGTGTGGGTTAACTGTATCAGTTATCTAGATAGGATTTCAACTTTGTATCGTTCTTTAATTAAGTTTGCTCTTGGTTCTAATTTTGTTACTTTTACTAGTACTTTAAATGATCCAGATCTAAGTGAGACATCTAACATAAACTCGTGATGTTCAGCTACGACAGAACAAGGATTAGGATGAAGACATCCGGCGTATTGAGGTTAATGATTAGAGACCCGTTAACAATAATGCGTGTCATTAGGAGTTCAAGTTTCCAATATATTTGAGTTGTTGCTACGTTTCTTTCTTAACCTAATTACTTGTTTATGCCCTAGATTCCTATCAATGTTGATCTCTTATGAATAATGCTTTCGCACTCTATATGTATACAATTTTACTAACAATATTAAGTCTTACTGATAACTTATTATATTCTCGTTTTGCTACAGTAGCCTCATAGTAATAATCTAACAGAATTATACACTGATGACAATTTTGCTAAGCTAGTGATTCTGTAATGTTGTGTAACCTAATTTATTATATGACATCTTTGACTATTTATTATGCTCAATTTACTATCTACAAAATATCATTTATTTACACATACATAATCCCTCCACACGATATTTATCGTAAAGTAACTGTAAAAAACCCTTATATTTAAAAAGCAATTTGTATATAGCTCGTTAGAGAAAAGCAGTGTGATGAACATTAATCTAATTTAGTATAACATAATAATAGTATGATTAAGCAATGCTGCATACACCAATTTCAACACATATACAGCCTTTTTGAAGCAACTGTTAAATGCACAGCACTTAACAGAGTACCAATCTGGAGGGACGCATCCTAGAGCAACAAGAACCATTACAGAACACTTTCTACCGGAAAACAAATTCACAACAAATTCACCCCTGGCTACATTATCCGCACTGAAACCGCCAGGTACTCTATTGAAATCTCTTTCTGGCGCCAGCTCTTTAACTTCCTCACACATATCAAATTCTTACCTAATAACCGCTACACACAAATTATGTACAACAGACTAAGTCAAACTTGCGACCGTACCCACACAACAGAATATAATTGGAATCAACACACTCATAATTTGCTTTTGAAATATGGTCAGCAGAACTTTTAGATAATAGCGCGGAAGACCTACAGTTGCACTATAACACATTCCTCCAAATCCTCCAAGAATCTGACATATCTAATGGCACATACCTAAGACAGTCCTCACAGGCATTTCATCACTACAACCAGAGCGACTTCGTTCCAGGATTCCCAGCCCCATACCTACTAACAAATACTTATATACATACTCTCGATCAAACAGGAAATCTTTTGCACGCTATGCGATCCAAATGCCACACAATCAGTCACACATATTTTTGAAACTTGCACACATTAACCAACAATCCACAAACAAAAACAACCAAAGGCCCTACAATGGAAAACTCAACACTATTTAATTAAATTCTTGAACATAAATACACTAGATCTGGAGGCACTGGCACAAGTACTATTACAGACCTTCCATACTCACAAACACTTCAGCCCACACAACACCTCGGTAATAACGACAGCTACGCGTACCCCTACAAAAACGTCAGAACTATTAACTATTAGCTTGCCTACCTAGTTAATCACACACCTTAGCTCTAGACTTATTACATTATTTTACTGACTTATTATATAATTCCAAGGAAAACCAATCTCTATTTAATTTAACTATAAACCCTGCCAGAGATTAAACTCGTACTAAGAACATATGTTGAACTGATACCTTAATAAAGTAAATAATAAAATAAAGTAAAATAAAAAACATTATCTTTTTGCAGAATGTACGAAGCTGGTTTACTGCTTCTGGGCTCTAATCTACTGATTACATTTGTCCCCACCCATGAATCCCTTGGGCCCGTAGCAGGCAAAGCTGTCGCAACCGGTAGCGCATTCGCCGTACTCGAAAATATTATCGAAGGAACCAAAAATTATATGTGGCCTTAACTTGAACCTGCAGCATTTAACAAACTCAACCATACTTCTATAATACTTATCGTCACCACGACCCTCTGCACAGTCCTCCTTGTAATCATTATACTTGCCACACTCATTTACTGCAACAAACGATTACAATACCGAGTCTTCAACCAAGATAAAGCACACGAGCTCCGCCAAAAAAGGTGGAAAGTTGAAAGTTGTTGACTGAATTGTATAAACTAGATTTTTTGTGTGTCACTGATACCAAATTAATAGATGTTGTACATTCGGGGCCCTATACAATAAGCAGGTTTAATTTACATCGTGTAGATCAAAGTAACGGCAATACTCGTGTTTGAAGTATTGTTATGTATATTATGCATGGCATTACGTTCGTAGGTTTTAATACTTTAGATAACTTGGCTTTTCCTGACAAGGTAGAGGTTACGCCAGTTAAATATACAGTTTTATTGTAAACCACGACTTATTACAGTATTAACCAAATCCCCAGGTGTAAATTAGAATGTCGTCCTTGAATTGTTTGGTCAGTATATAGCTGAATTAAAGAGCATGAGCTATGAGCTTGTTATAACTGGGGATTTTAATATAGATTGAGGAACTAAAGATAGTGTGTCTAAAGCATTAAGTAATGTAGTTGCTGATAATGGGTGTGAGAAACTGATTAACAGGCACACTCGGCAAAGACAAAGCGCTAGTAGCCTGAGTAATCATTTGTATGTATCGGATGTCTCACAATTGTTTAAGTCAGGAGTTCTGCCAATCGGCATATCTGACCATAATGCTATATATAATGTACGTTGCCGCGAGCCAAAACGATATCTTGTTCATTATATTACTGTATGTGATTATTCCAAAACTGATTAGGAAGTTGTAAAGAAGGATCTTGCAGTAGCTCCATGGTCTTCAATGATTATTTTTAACGATGTGGACAATATGTTCAATTATTTTATGGTAACAATTTTTCATTTTATACCTCTGTATGTCCCTATCGTTAAGAGAAGAGTAAAGGGTATGCCCTCAACATTGTTAACAGTGGACTTGAGAAGACAGATGCACAGACGTGATCATCTGAAGTCTAACATTTTTAAACTCAAGGACAGATTTCTATGGCGAGTGTATGCACAGTTAAGAAATAATATAAATATGGATGTCAGTAGAGCAAAATATGCATTTAAGCTAGATAGATTTGAAGACATTCCAACCCCGACTTATGTATGGAGTTTATTTAAACAATTGACTAGCAAAGCAAATATAGTCCCCATGATAACTGAATTGCAGCTGAAGAACGATAAAGTAACAGACGTGGCTTCCATTTCGAATAGTCTTGCCTTAGCATTTGTAGGTAGAGGTGATAATAATAGTGACCTTAACTTATTCTATAGTTCAATAGTAGCAACCAATGTTGTTGAACTCTTCACAAGGTGATGGTGTTAAATCAGCATTTGTTAAGATCTCCAAAATGAGTCAAACCCAATTGAAATGTCTTTTTTTTTGAACAATTGTAAAAAATCTTTATCAACTCCTATAGCACAGATATTTGCACAGTTTTTGTTGCATGGCCTGTATACTAATAAGTTTTAGTGTGCAGTTTTTACTCCACGTTTTGAGAGGAAAGGATCAATTAAATGCTGGGTCTTATCGTCTTATCTCAAATTTGTCTATTTTTGATAAAATTCTAGAGAAAATGCTGTATGAGAGACTTTGAGCTAAAATAGTGCTTGGTGATTAACATCATGGTTTTAGGAGGGGCAGGTCTTGTGCAACAGCAACGCTTGAATTTGTTCAGGACGTCTATAAGTTTATAGATGTTACATGTAGACGCGCAATAGCAGTATTCATTGACATTCAAAAGGCGTTTGATTCAGTCTCTCATTTGCAACTCCTTATAAAGCTTAGAGACATTTATAATGTAGATTCTAATATGCTCAAATTGTTAACAGACTACTTGCAAAACAGGAAAACTAAAGTTGAAATAGGTCATTATCTTTTAGACTAGTATGATCTAAACATTAGAGAGTCTAAAGGTGACAATCCCGGAAAACTGTAAGTAAACATTTAGCCCTTTGGAGGCTGTTTGGCATTGAGGTATCCTGTCCAATATCACGCGGAGCAGGATAGTTCATGGTATAATCATAATCCGGTGGTAATCATTGTTTTCAGTTCAGAGTAGGCTCTTCTGTTGATACGGGAGGGAGCATCGGAGAGTCGCGAGGCATTTGTACCCAGACTGGGGACAAAGTTGCACAAAGGCTATTGGGTACAGATCAGAGTAAGGCAGTCCGACATTGGAAATTGGTTTAACATCTGAAAAGACAGTGATCAGTAGACGAGACACGCAAATGGCTGCTTCGAAGGGGGTTGGTGGAACTGAACAATAGGTAAAGGTGACGATTGGGAATCGAGCCGACCCAACTGGGAGTGTAAAGATACGGATCGGACCATAGGTTGCGGGGCACACTTCGGCACCGTTAAGGTAGATAGGCAGGAGTTGGGTTTAAGTAGTTACAGTGTTACTACGCATAGTAGTCGATAAGACTAGTATTAGGAATCGATGTTGTAAAGCGAGGGAGGGTCAAACGGTGTAAGATCGGGGTGGTTTAGTGCTGAAAGATCTGTCGCCCGCAGAATGCATTGTTGGAGTAAGGGGGCGGGGGAAAATGGCGACACAGGAGCAGAGGCTAACGCTAATTGAGGGGGGAGTACTAACTCATGAAGAGGCTCAAATATGGCATTGTCAACAAAACGTACGGAGATAGGAGATATACCAACAACAGAGGGTTACACCGGGGTTCGTCATCTGACCATATAACCTGAAGGAGCTCAGGCAGAAGCCGACGACATTGAGAGGACGTCTGTCCTGAGGAGCGCTAGAGACAAAAACCGACCACGACGAAAAGGAACCACTGTACACGAGCCAAGGGCATCCAGATCGCAGGGGCAACCAACAGCAATCACCGGTCCTCATGATCGCGAGTGGGCGGAATCAGAGTTAGGTCCCGACCAAATAAGACGGGAAGTAGAGAATTGGCAAAAGGACATGCAGCGTATGTCCGTTGATATAAGTGAATCAAGGCGGCTTATTCCGGAGCTAGTTGAAGTTAGAGAAAGGGGAGGGGGGCCGGTGCAAGACGTGAGATTGGACGAAGGGGGCCCACAGAGAAGTCTCTCCAGGGAGGACCGGGAGCAGCGGGACAGAAGGACAGAAGGCAACAGAGGGTCCCGACAAAATCGAGTACAGAGTTTGGCAGAGAACAATCCGCAAGAGGATTCCCCAGAGCCAGCGAGCCGAGAAGGACGGCGACATAGTCGTGCATTAGCACAGGTAGGGGGACACGACAGTTGGAAGTATCGCGGATATCAGAGGGAAGACGCAGAAGAAGAAGGTGTCGATGACTTTGTACAGCGGTTGGCGCGGGTAGGTTCGCTTAGAGATGAGCGTAGAGGAGCAAAAGTGGTAGATAGGACTTTGAACTTGGAAGTCCTGCCAATTTAGACTACAGCGGAGACGATTTGCCGGAGTTTTTCTTGAATTTCTTCGAGAAGAGTATGAGCAGCAGAGGGGTACCGGAGCGTGACTGTCCCTATGGTATACGCCAATATAACAAGATAGGACAAGGTCTGGTACGAGTCCCTGATAATCCGATTCCTAGATATTAAATTGGAAGACTTTAGAGCTCGGTTCACAAAAAAATACACCCTTAGAAACGAACGAGCGTTCGAAGAACGCATTTTGTTTAAACGGCGGCAAGACTAGGAGGTGGAACAGTACTTGTATAAACTCTACATTATGATAAGGAAGCAAACACTGCAGTGGTCCCAGAAGAGAACATTCGCAAAAATAAAGGGGAATCTGCTGCCTGCTCTACAGTGGACGTTCCCGCCGGGGGCAGAGGTTCTACAGAACTGTAAAGCATTTATCAAGCGTTCAAAACAATTCCAGCGAATGCAGCGCAACGAAAGACATGGCACGGGGAAGTTTAATTCCAAGTCGCGTAGTGGATACCAGGGTCGATAGCAAGGTAATTCGCCACACAGGGTGGACACGAGTCGGTCACCAAATCAACAGGCATCTGGAGGCAGTCAAGCAGCAAGGGGCTCTAGGGAGACCTCAGGGAACCAAGCGACGACAGGAACAACACGAGATAGAAACCCGTCCCAGTACTACAAGTAGCAGCAGCAGGACCGTCAGAGCCGGACGTCAAAGAAGAGAGCTTGGTCCAAGAACCGGAGGTCGTGATGACGATAACAGCAAGGGGCCAAAGGAACAGGTACTACTCGGCCGACGACGAGATATGTGACACACGAAGTTCCAGGGAAGGAACCAAGAGTAAGTGCGGGGGAAAACGGGGAGAGGGTACTGCTGTGGGGGACCTGCAGTGCGGAATCCCTTTGAATATTATCAGTTTAAGCCCCCTCGCTAGTGGTGATACGCGCAAAGCAGAGAGAGGGAAGATAGAGCCGAGGTTGGGACTAAAGATGCACAACCAAAGAGTTAGAAAATACGGTTTTACATATGTTAACACTGTCGAGTGACTCGAGTACGTAGAATGAGAAGAAGTCGGTCCTTTACGGAATGGAAGGGCGCGTAACTGTGTTTATACTAGAGGATAAGATTGGAATAGAAGCCGTTGCGGAGGAGGACCTCATCGAGATTCCAGACGCGGCCACACCACACCTGATCGACTGTGTAAAAAACCCATCATCGATTCAGAGGTACGTCCATGAAATGGCGCTGAGGTTTCCTATGGTGATGCGAGAGGACAAAAGGACGGGATAGCAAGTAAGGTCGTTCACGAGATTGATGTAATCCTGAGTTGTCTCCAGATAAAGTGCCCTAAATATCCGTCCAAACTCGAAAGAGACTTCTTCACAAAAACGTTCGGCGCGCGGTTGAGTAGTGCAAGATTTGGCCAGGTATATCGGTCCATTCATCCCCGATACTACTGGTGAAAAAGCCAGACGGTGACAAGAGGGTGGTTGTTAATTATAGAGAATTGAATAAGTATACCCCTAAGGTCCAGAATCCGATGCAGAATATGCACGCGATTCTTTAACATCTTTCCCTAAACATGGTGATGTCAAGGAGTGACTTAAGGTCAGGCTTTTGGCAGATCCCATTGGCAGAATCGTGTGAAAAATACACTGCATTCTACACTCCGGATGGTCACTGTGATTGGAATGTGTTGCCAATGGGGTTGAAGAACGCCCCCATGGTGTTTCAAACGCTCATGAGGGCGATCTTTGGCAAAAATATGGGGAAAAGTGTGCATGTATAATTAGACAAAATCCTAATTCTTACTCGGACGAGGCAAAAGCATGACAAACACCTGTTACATGTGTTCTAACTCCTAAAAGATGCCGACGTAACAATAAACTGGAAATGTGTGCGTTTGGCGCACAGGAGGTAGAGTTTTTGGCACACATGTTAACAAATACAGGGGCCTGCAAGTGCCCAGATAAGGTGGAAGCATTGAGGAAATTTCCAACATTCAGTTGCCAGAAAGATGTGCAACGATTTGCGAGGGCAGTGAATTGGTACAATAGGTTCGTCGCATACCTAGCATCAGAACTGGAACCATTATTCAGGTTGTTAAAAAAGTCTTTCGCGGGTTCGCGAACTCGGCTCCAGTGGGGGCTAGTTTGAGAAGGCAAAGTTTCTCATGTCAAGGGATTTGGATTTAACTACTCGGAAACTATCTATGTGTATACAGATGCATCAGCAGTAGAGATCGGAGGCATGCTAGCTCAAGAATATGCAGACCACGGGACTCAGGAGAAGAAGTTTAGAGTCATCGAGTGCAGATCAAGAATCCTGACAGAAGCCGAAAAAAGATATAGTTCGAGAGATCGCAATTGCTTAGCAATGCGCTTGGCCTGCACATCATCCATCACGAAAGGAACGTTATCTGTCGATGTGATACCCGGGCATTGGACCACATAAGAGAAGCAAAAGAGAATAACCATCTCTACGCAGTGAACTTGGTACGAGTAGAGAATAAAAGGCCGGTTCTGGCTCAAAAAAGCCACATTATTTGCAAAATGGTTAACATTACTAAAAATGACCAATATTAACTCTAAGTATAGCAAAAAACCACTGTTTTTATGTTTTTTTAAAACCATCTAAAATATTATTTTAAAACCATTAAAAATTAATTACCACGCTTAAAATTATCTAAATAATCCAAAAGTTAAATGAAATCTGAGAATACTGTTAAAACAATTATTGTAGTTAATATTTTTCTTAATTGAATGGAGGTCAAGGTTTGTAAACGGTGTAAGGAAACCAAAGACATTTCAATGGTTTATGAAACATACAATTCTTGTAGAGATTATGCAAACAAAAACAGGAATACAAAATTAAATTGTGAATGCGGTCAAATATATACTAACAGAAATTATCCTAGGCATTTACAAAAAAAGTAAACAAAAATCAACATAATTCTAATTATATATTTGAATATATAATTTATTTCAAAATTTAAAAAAAATAAAAAAACATTACATCACTACACTTTTCTGTTTGCATCATTTTTTTGATACACTACCAACGATTTTTGTTTACCGTGTCTGTTTGTGATTGCATTTGTGTTTAAGTTTGTGATTGTGTTTTTGTTTAAGTTTTTGTTTGTAATTGTGATTGTTTGTGATTGTGATTGTTTGTGATTGTGATTGTGATTGTGTATGTGATTATGTTTATAATTGTGTTTATGACTGTGTTTGCAATTTCTAAATCTCTCCTATAATTTACCAAAAAAATTAAAAATGGACGTACATACACATATGATACATTATTGGAAAGCCCTTGAAAAGGAGATCAAGAAAACAAAAAGGTGGATGGAAGTATGTGGGCATCTGGGGGGTCAAAATCGCGATTTTGCGATTTGTTTGCAAAAAAATAAAAATAGGGTAATACACACATGTAACACACCATTTTAAAGCCCTTGATGAGCAGAATCCAAAAACCAAAAGATCGCCGCAAGCATCTGGGCATCTTCATTGTTAAAATCGCGATTTTGTGATTTTTTTGCAAAAAATAAAAATAAAGCTATAGCCACATATGATACACCATTCAAAAGCCCTTAAAGAGTAGATTATAAATCTGTAAAGCATTTACTTGCTCATCCTCATGGTCAAAATCGCGAATTTGTGGTTTCAGTATGTATACACGTGTATTTTATATGGTTTGTTGGCGGTACTTACTCGAATGTACAAGAAAATTACCCGTGGGCCTACAGTCCGTAAGAGGCCAGTTAAAAGAAAAAAAACAAGGGCGCAGCCCTTGTTTTTTATTCTGTATAATTACACAGTAATTATACAGAGAGACTCTATCTGAGTAACCTGCGCCGTAGGCCTAAGATGTGTAAGTGCCAGCACTGCGCGGTATTAGTGACAAGCTCCGTAGGCCTGAGGTCTGTAAGAGGCCAGTTCGAAGCTAAAAAAAGGGCGAAGGCCCTTGTTTTTTTATTAACAATATTTACTTGTAAAATTTATCTATATTATGCCTGTACCGCTTTTTCTTAGCTTTTGAAGTGAAATCAATAGTTATGAAGGAATGATCTTTCTCTTGTCCTTTACGACAAAATTCTCTAAATTCCTCCTAATCCATATCAACTCCAATTCTGTCTCTGTGAAGATGCTGTACAATAATGTCTGAGAGCATAAATAAAATTAAAAAATTTGAACTCATTCGAATCGATTGACGATCGAGTTCAAAATACGATTGGCCTAAATAAAATACGCAAGTATTATTATGCCTTCTTCGTGTAAAATATTGTTTCATAATATCTAGATTTTTTTTGTTCATTACATCATCAAATAATAGTAAGTAATTTAGAATCAATTTCTTTTTGTATTATTCTGGTATTAGTTCATCTGTATCATAGACAGTAATATTACGTTTTTGGTTTAGATCTATTTTCAGTCTATTTTTAGTTTTTTCAATTAGTTTAAATTCACATAAATTATTTTTTTATTGCTTAGTTATTGTCAAATAGTGTTAATATGTGTTCGTTTGTAAGGTAATGTTCATGCGATTTAATTAAAATTTGATATGCATCTTGTTGTAAGCTATCGCCTACTAAAATTAAATTATTATAGTCCACCATTCCTTCTGGTAATAGTTAACTAAAAACAAGACAGCTTTTACCGTAAATACTTTCACTAATCACCAAAGACCTAAAGATATTGGGAAATAACGGGTTATGTTTAAATTTTGGATTTTAATTTCAACCAAAAATTGCAGGATCTTTTGCAGGATCATTCATTTTAAAAATTACAAAAGTAGAACTATAAAAATTATGATTCGTTAAAGGATAGTTTGTTAGATACAAATTCAGAAACGTCCGAGGTACCTTCATATCTCATATAGTTTCCAACAAACACTGTCAAATCATCACTTTGCGGAATAACTTTATTATGTCGCTTCGTTAAATAAACTTTATAGACCAAGTGTCTATCCTCAAGAATAAGCTCAACCTGTTTGTTAAAATATTTGCTTTCAACTCATCGAGCGTTAATAATTTTATACAATTCCCCTTCAATGAGTTCATTTAGCTTTTTGTATACAACTTTATCAACCACAGGGGTACTTATACCAAAAAACCCAGTTATTATGCCAAAGCCTTCATTTAATTTTCGCAAATTAAGCAGCTCTGAAATATTTTCCTTACGCTTAAGAAGCACGGTTTCAGAAAAAGCATATGTTTGAACATATTTCTGCTCTACTATTCTAGTTTCTAGAGTCTTCAGAAACTCAGTTAACTTTATTACCTCTGTACTCAATTTACAGCCTAAATCAGTAAGTGATAAAACTATTAATGCAATTTTGTTTGTAATCCTACTTTTTGTTGCTGGTTATTTTGTTCTATGCTTTTAATACTTACCGTAAGCTTATTAATTTGTTCCTCTGTATCACTTGAATTTGCTTGGATTCCTTCTATCGCCTGTAATCCAGCTTTATATCTAAACCATTCCCTATCCACTCTACTCTCATGTTTTGTAAAATTTTCTGTAAACGTTTCATTTTTTATGTTTTGTGTATCTTTTATTTCACGATATTTATTGAATTCTTTTTCCTTTTATCAATAATGTTATTAATTGCAGTCTTCATTTCACCTGTCGCTTGAGAGAGCTTTGCACTGATTTCACTTACTTGACTAATAATAACTTGTATTTAGGATGCATTATTTGTAGTTTCGTTAGCTAAATGTTCTACATTTGTCTGAAATATTTTTAATTCTTCAGTCAGATTCTGTATTCTAACAGCATGATTTATTGTTTTGGTGTGTTTGTTATTCCGTTAACGGCAGAGTCTTAAAAGAGGAGTAAGGAAATCTTGAAATCATTTAATAACATAAAAATTTATTAAAGTATACAATTGAATGTATTTCAAGCGTCACAACTTTATTTGAAAAAAAATCTGCTTGTATAGTGTGGTTATTGGTGCAGGTACTTATAAATATTCTATCTAATGAAATGTCACTTTGTATTTTGAAATTAGCTGTTTTAACTGCTATTGTGTTAATAATAAAAGAGTTAGAATACTATAAGAATCATTTATGTTTATAGAATCAAGCATTCCTGAAACACCTTGTTTTTCAAGATCATAACTGGATTTAGTTTAACAATACTAGACCTCATAGTTTCCAGCTCTGTCTCTAGCAAACGTTTATCCAAATCAATTGAATCTATAATTTTAATGTCGGATTCCCTTAAAATATGTTTAGTTTCTGTTAAACTAGTGTTAAGTTTTGTATCCAAATTTTTAACATCTTGAACAAGTATGTCTATTACTACCTTATTTGATGTTTCAGTAGTATATGGGGTACTATAGTTCAAATTTCCAAGTCACTCAACAAGATTTAAAATCACTCAAAAAACAGCATAAAACAGTAGTAAATCAATGATTTTTCGCAAAATTTACCGATGTTTGTACAACATTTTTTTCATGTCACACATTTTCTACAGCTCAAATTTTTCAAGTCACTCTTTTTTTTTAATACTAGCAAAAATACGAACCAAAACTCTCAAATTCAGGACTTTAGTACTTCAAACGCCCTAGGGCATTTTATATTTTTACTCTTTAATTTTTTTCTAGATAAATGGCCGATAGAAATAAATGTGAAATTTGTGATTTTACTTTTCCGAAATCTCTTACGCCATCAAAGGTAATTGCTCATAAAAATACTAAAAAACATCTAGAAAATCAACAACGGATAAAGCAATAAAAACAAATGATACTTAACAAAGAGCTAAAAAGGATTTCAAAAATAGAAAAAGTAAAAAAAGTTAAGAAACCTAAGAAAGAAATTATAATTATTCATGATTTTGGAGACAGTAAACTAATTAAACGGCAAAAAACTGAAATAAAGAATTTAAATTTTTAAGATACTTAGATTTGGAAAATAATACAAACCAAAACAGGTGATATTATAGACGTTTTAAAATCCATATTCAAACATTATAAAAAAAGATTTTTGAAAAGTGTAAAAATTCATATAGGAGTTTCAAGTACTTTTACAGATAGAACACAGTTCCATAAATCTTGGAGTTTTGACCCTAAAAAAGGAATTCCGACATGAATTATTAGCTGACGCCACTGGTAAAATTGCCACATATAAAGACACTACAACAAAAAATATTGATCTTTAAATAACAATAATTGATAACATTCAAGGTGAGGGAAAAAACTAAAGAAAAATCATAGATTTATATGAACATATTAGGAAAAAAAGATGCGTTACTAAAATTAATAATAATGATAATTTATGTGGTTTAAGGGCTGTAGCTGTAGGATTAATATAGTTAAATTTAACCCTGTTTAAACATACTAAAAAATAGGGTAAGAAGGTGATAACGATAGAACAATAAGACAAATTCGCTTAAATGAAGATAAATAGCAGGATAAAATAGTAAAAAATTTAATAAATTACGTAGGCTTAGAAATACCAGAAGACGGAATGACTCCGGAATTATTTACACAAATTGAACAATAAATGTTAAAATAAATATAATTTCAGTAATTAACGGTACATTTAAATGTGCTATTCAAAAACCAGAAGCAGAAAACCAACTTTATTTATTACATTTGGAAAATCATTATGACTATGTCAACAAGGTTGCTGCTCTTTATTGTTGTGCATATTATTGTCATGATTGTAAAAAGTCTTTTCAAAACAAAGATCAACATGTTTGTGAGCATAAAATTCAAAACAAATGTAACATATGTAATGGAGCTAAAAATGATTGTAAAAGTGGTGAAACCACAAAAAATTGGCAGGATTGTGAGGATTGTAACAGAAGATTTTGGAATACTACTTGTTATGATAATCATTCAGGAAAACAATGTGAAAGGTTAAATAATGTAAAACATGTAAAGCAAAGCTGTTTTATAACACAAATAATGTTTTGAAGGAAGAACATGTTTGTAATCAAATTAAATGTTATATTTGTGAAGTAAAATATAATATTATTGAAAAACATCAATGCTTTATGGGTTTTAAAACACCTAAAAAGTGTAGTTAAATTACATATTTTATGACTATGAGACATACTTGGATTAAAATTATGATCCTATACCAATGTGGACTGAAACGCAAGACTTTGAAGGTAATGAAAACGCTTTTGCTACTAATAATTAATTTTGCAAATGGGCATTACAGCAGCAAGGATTTACATTTATAGCACATAATGCAAAAGGTTATGACAGTCATTTTATACATAATTATTGCTTACTTAACGGTATACAACCTGAATTAGTATTAACAGGAACTAAAATAATGTCCATGTATATTAACACATTAAAAATACGATTTATTGATAGTTTTAACTGTATTGCAGAGCCACTTAAGAAATCCCTAAAAACATTTAGATTAACAGAACTTAAAAAAGGCTATTTCCCACATAGTTTTAATAAACCTGAAAACTGGAATTACGTAGGGCCTTTACCAGATAAAGAGTACTATGAGCCAGATAGAATTAAATTTGAGGATCAAGATGAAATTATAAAATGTTATGATGAAGAATGTAAGCTGTACAAGGAAGATGCACGTAAAATGTTTAATTTCAGCGCAGAAATGATTGCTTATTGTAAATCTGATGTAGATATACTTCGAAGAGGATGCCTTAGTTATCGACAAAATGTGATAGAAATAAGTTTTGTGAGTGTAGAAGATGATAGTATACCTTGTTATGTAGACCCATTACAATATGTTACGATACCTAGCGTGGCTATGGCTGTATATAGATGTAAAATGCCAAAAAATAAAATAGCAATCGTATCCAAAAATAAAGATAACTATTCAAAGCGAAGTATTAAATGGTTAGAATGTGTAATGTGTGCTGAAAAAATACACATTCAACATGCTTTAAATGGAGGTGAATTGGGTATACGCGATTCTTATGGTGAAATTAGAAGGTCGATGGTTATTGTCAAATAACTAATACAGTTTATCAATTTCAAGGGTGTTATTTCCACGGGTGTCCAGATTGCTATGATCCAAAACAAAAAAATACTTTGCACAAAACTACAATGAACTTTCTATATGATAATACTTGGAAATATGCAAAATACTTACCATACAAAGGGTATAACGTAGTAGAATATTGGAGTCATCAATACGAAAAAGATAAAATAATAAAGAATTTTAAGATAAATCACCCTATAACTACACCGATAAACCCAAGAGATTCATTCTTTGGTGGTAGAACCGAAACAATAAAATTACTCAAAAAACCTACTAAAAATGAAATAATTAGGTATTATGATATTTGTAGTTTGTATCCTAGTGTTATGTTATTTGATTATTATTCTGTAGGCCATCCTACTAGAATTGATAATAAGAAACTCCTAAAAACTTTTAGTCGAGAGTGGTTTGGGTTCATTAAATGTAAACGTTTAATACCTGTAGCGCTATTTTATCCTGTTTTACCAGCACAAGTGAATAAAAAAATATTTTTACATTGTGTTACACTTGTTCTGTAGTTATTTAAAAAACAAAGTGTAGGCACTCGAAAGAATAAAAAGCTTTAATTGGCACGTGGACTAGTGTTGGAATAGCTAAAGCTATTAAAAAGGATACTTAATCTCAAAAATCTATTTAGTTCTTCATTTTCAAGAAAAATCAAACGAGTTATTCAAAGATTATATACAAACATTTATGAAAATCAAAACAGAAGCATCATATAACAAAAGCTTCTTTACTAAAGAAACATTAAATACTTTCATAAACGAAAACAAAAGAATTAGTGTAGATATAAATCCTGATAATCTTGTTAAAAATCCAGGAATGAAAGCTGTAGCAAAGATGTTTTTAAATAGCTTATGAGGTAAATTTGGTCAAACAAATTCATTAAAACAAATTAAAATTATATCCGAACACGCAAATTTATATAAATAAGAAGCTAATCCTAAACTAAATATTCTTAATTATGTTCTTCTTACAAATACTTCTGCATTAGTAGAGTATATAAAAAAGAAGATTTTATTTTATGTTCAAAGGATACAAATATATATATTGCAACATTTACAACTGCAAATGCCAGATTAAGATTATATGATGCTCTTGATAAATTAAAGGAAAGAGTTCAATATATGGATACTGACAGTGTAGTATGGACTGATGATATAGATAAACCTAATAAATTTACCACTGGTAACTATGTAGGTGAATGGGAAGGTGAATTTAAAGATTTTGATGGCTATGACCCAAAAGTGCACGTTATCACTGATTTCGTGTCAACAGGGCCTAAATTATATTCTTATAAAACAAATATCCCTGGTTACGCAGGGTGTACTAAGTACAAAGGATTTGCAAGTAAGTTTACTAATAGTAAAGAAATTAACTTGGAAAACATGAAAAGACTTGTACAAGGTGTTGAAAAAAAATTAACTACAAGCATGATATTTTTGTACGAAATAAAGAAGGTGTTATAAAAAAATTAAACAATCAAGAAAAATCTTACACATTCAAAGGTAGTTTTAACAAAAGAGTTATATGTAAATATGACCAAGAAAGGCAAGAATTGGACACAATACCCTTTGGTTATCAATAAAAATTTTTAATTATAAATGCGAGCGTGTATTACACATTTATGCATAAATAGTAGATGTACTGTTGTTCTAGATGATATTAGCACCAAACTGACAAATATAGCGAACGTAAATGCTTTGCAAGATGAAAAATTAAAAATCTTAGAAAATCAATTAGATATTAAGGTTTGAATTACGTATAGATATGCTTTTAAGTAATAATAAAGTAGTTATTAAATGACTGGAACAATATTTGTTTGGATTGAGAATCCAAAATTTAAGCATAATCACTTATTTCCTAATATATTTAGGTCTTTAGTGATTGGTGAAAGTAATTGTGGTAAAAGTTGTCTAGTTATTAAATTACTATTACAATACGGAACATTAGACTATAATAATAATAATTATTATTATTATTTGTCTACTGTGTATAATCAGCCTATAGGCTATGAACACAGGGTATACCTTAGTAGACAGTTTTTGCTTTATGGCTAGACACGTAGAGGAAGCTATAGAGCAAGCCTCTAGTGCCTATTGCCAACGTGAGAGGGTACTCGGTAGTTGCTAACGAACTGCAGACCAATGTCGAGTGAATTTCGGGACTTACCCGTAGCGCATTTGACGCATGCCTTTGCTATTTAGTTTGAGCCAGCGAGAGCTCTCACAAGGGGTCCTCCAGGCGCCATACAGGAGTTAAATGGATTTCCCACGTCCACCCAAAACCTGCATGTAAACCCTTCGGTTATCCTTTCCACTGCTTGTAGCCGGCTTGCATGGTATATAAGGAAGAAGGAGTAGGATGGAGAGTACAGGCAACGAGAAGAGCAATGGAACGAGTGGAATTGTTGTTCCACTTCACTCGCCACACAGCTCCTCTTGGACTATACTGTACTTCCAACCATACCGACTCGACCATACAGCCAGCCCTGACGAACTGTTGATTTCACAGACCAGGGCTCGCTCCCTGGCTTCACCTGTGAAACTTATTGAGGACATGATTGAATCACCACTCAGCCAGTCCGCCGGTTACATTAGACTAAAATAACTTAATGCTAGTGGGAGATAGCCTTTAACAGGACACATACCAAATTTTAATTAAAGCATTTGAAAATAATCTATCAAAGAAACATGTGGTTGCGTTATTTGAAAATCAAAAAGAAATACAAACAAGCAGTGTTTGGGAGTTAAAACTAATCGAAAACGTAGGCAAAGGCCTAAAAACAGATTCAAAACAACAAATTAATATTACAGTCTATGATACAGATACTGTAATACCAGACCTAGAAGAAATTGATTCTAAATTAAAAATTATTATTATTTTTGATGACGTAATGAATCGTAGGAACCAGGATATAATGAAAAGTTATTTTACAAGAGGACGACACAATAATATTTGTGTATTATATTTAAGTCAATCCTATTTTGAATTGGACCAAAGATCTATCCGTATGAATTCTAATTTTTTAATTTTATTTCGTTTAACATACAATGATATTCAAAATTTGCATAAAGACCGTATAGCACTTGAGCTAGTTGCTAGAATGCTGTGGCAGGTATAGCAACCCCAGGGGCATCATGCTGGATGGGTGTTTGAGAGGTAAACCCTTAGAACTCCAGGACTGGGATCGGTGTCGAGAGATTAAGTGCCGATTTTCTAGACTGTTCGGAACGGTGGGGACTGGACGCAGGAAGGTAGAAGTAAGGGACATGCTATGGATGTATAGCATATTAGCCAAGATCGTTGGGTGGAAAGAAGCCAGATCTACAAGCTTTGTCTCGAGCTGACATGAAAGGGTCATGGGAATACCTAAGGCATGTGATATCCCGGTCCAGTGCATTAAGAAACATTCCCGAATAGTGAAACAGGTGTCCCATGGGCATAGAACGGAAGCAAGTAGGGTCAGACGGAGGAACCCTCCTGGTAAGGAAAGCGCTGACTGTGGTGGTAAGATTTCTGTTATAGATATTAGCAAAGAGCCAAGCCAGCTGATAAAGGAACCCGAAGAATAACAGAGGCGATTTAAGGGTCTTACCCCTTCGGCGTCAACGATCTCGAAAGGATGCGACCCCTTGGAAATCGTGGCACGGGGTCACTGGGCCATGGAGGATGGATCAGCATCAGAATGGAAGACCACCAGGAAGCGACGAGCGACGGTAAGTGCGATGGTCCGCCGGTGGGCGGGCTGGTCAGGGTGAGACAATGTCTTCGGATAGGGCAATATGACCAAAGTAAGACTCGGGTAAGGTAAGAAAAAGCAGGAAATGAGGATGAAAAATAGATGAAACGGGGTTGGACCCTTAGCTAGGATGCTTGCGGTAGCAAAGTTTTTTTGGGAAGGAAATACTATATTGGAAAAAAACGAGTTTCACCCCTGCCCATCATCGACAAGCCAGAAAGCTTCTTCGGGGTACCAGGTCATAGGTGTCACTAGAGTGGTACCCTAGTTTCTATCCGTTTGGAGTCAGCATGTACTGCGAGAAAACTAAATAAAATGTTAAAAGGAGTAGAAAAATTCAAAACGCTAACCCTTCATCTTTTCCATCTCTTTAAAACCCCTTTGCTGCTGTCTACGGTGGCTAGTTAGAAATCGGCAGACCAGCTGAAGGAGAAAAATAGGAATAGCTAACAGTACTAAAGAGGGAGACCGAGATTTTGGGGTAGGCTTTGCTTTAGGAGGGAGCCAGAAACCAGCGACCCGCCAGAAAGCGGCATAGCGAGCTCAGCAACAGTGAGTTGAAGGGTACTACAGGGCCACAAGTATTGGCTTCTGGAGGTTGGGAAGCTATTAGGTTAAGTTAGGTTAAGGTAGGTTGAGGCAATCAATTAGGAACTAGGCAGTGGAGGTATCGAGGTGCCGAAGATGGAGATACCGAATTCAGGGGCTTAGTCGAACGGCATCGGAGATGGAATCAGGAAGCCAGTGGTCGAGGGTAGGGCAGTCAAGGTAGTTCTGGGTATTGAGCCGAGGAACCCGAGACTCCAGGATGGGTACATAGAAGACAAAGCAGCCGGGTACTCCGCTGAGAGCCGAACGTGAGCGAGCGGAGTTTAATGCCCACAGTATGCCGTCGAGGTGACTGAAAGCAAAGGATATAATGTGGAATGGCGAGGTGCTGTCAGTAGGGTATATCATAGTGAGTCCTTAAAGACCTAGGAAGACACCTGTACCCATGTCCTGCGTTCCCGAGTCCGGTTGTCAAAGGTACCATAAAACGCGTCATCGCACTACTCGCAGAATGGGTCTGCCTCCGGTGACTATCGTAGATAGGATAGCGGAGGGTCCTGCTCGCCGTAACAGATGTTGTCCAACCGATTACGGCCTGAGAGTGTAGCTGTTGTGCGATTGAGTCCGTAAACTGAGGGTCAGGGGGGCCAAGAGTCTGATGAAGGAGGGCGCCAAGTAGGAGTAGTACATGCCGAAGCTGCGGGTAAGGAAGCACTACCTTGGAGGAGTCAGGTCGGGAGCGATAGGTCAAAGGAGGCACTAGAATATGGGGGCAACTTTGTGGTAAACCTGTGATCTTGAGTAGGTCGGGCGTCGGAACTCACGTAGTGGGGAATTCGGCGTTGTCCTCAGGGGAGAGGTGAGAGACCCAGGTCAGCCCTATGCAGGGGCCTCGTTGGGTCGATTGATATTGACATTAACTCGGGGTAGTCCAAATTATTAGAAAGTAAGGTCTTGTAATTGGATATGGGCTTCTTTTGTCCTTTAAATTTTAGTTATAGGTGGAGAGAAAGTTTCTGGATCCGGGGCAGCGGGTGATTATTGTGTGGAGTCGAGTGGCAGCGACCCACTTTTTTCTGAGAAGAAAGTGGGTCAAAGTCGGTCTGTTCTTCATCAAAAAACAGTTTAACTTCATGAAGCAACATATTATATTGGTGCACCACACAGATATTGCTCCGCGTACGCCCCTGTTTGTATATACTGATTTAATTATTTGATAGATGCCCAAAATGCTCTAAAGATGCCCAATGGTTATGGGTCAATACGACGAAAGTCAATACGACGAAAGTCAATACGACGAAAAGTCAAAATGACGCGGAAAAAACGCAAATGGGTCAAAAGGATAAAATGTTTTATTTAAGCGGTCAAAACGACAAACAGTTGTGGAAAATACGACGAACAGTGGTGGACAATACAACGAACAGCACTTGTCAATATGACGAACAGCACAGGTCAATACGACGAAATAAAACAAATATGTACCTAAATTACTTGAATACTTGAATGCAAGGTTTAAATCATCTACATTGTTTCTATTAAACGCCAATTAGCGTCGGGTCAAAGCGGTAAAATCTGGAATAATCGCCGGGCATGAATAAACACCGGGCATAAATAAGCAACAAATAAATTCAATTTCGGACACATGTTCATTCACACTTCGTCACCGAGAATTTTCACCTTTTTCGCCTATGATTTACGGATTTTATTTGCGGAATGGCGTCCCGCATTAAGTTAAGCATTCCTGCATTCCTGTAGTTCTGGAGTTTTCCAACATTGACCTTGAATTTTTTAAAGGAAATCCAGCTAAAATTAATTCCACATTAAGGTAGCTCAATTATCATAAATTGAAACTGTTCAATAAATTTCAAGCGTGTGGGTGGGTTTATTTGGCACAAATATTTAATTGCGTGCCCTGCCATGTTAGCATGGACGCTAGGAACTAACTAAGGCATGAAACGGGTCGGGTTGAGGCAACCCGACCCGTTCCTAATCGGGTTAAAATTTTCAAACCCGAACCCGACCCAAATAGTGTGACGGGTCAAAATCGAAACGTACCCGACCCGATTTCATGCCTTAGAGCTAACTGACCGCATGAACAGTGTATCTGTATATGCCCTGTGCAAATACGATATTTAGAGAATTTTGAACGTAAGGCATTTTGTAGCATCTATTGGACATTTAGGGCATTTCCAATCTGCCCGGCATAAATATTCCAAATTGGGCATTTAGCCATCCCTAATTTGCACAATGTAAAATTATGCCGAGTTAAATAATATATAAAACAATGCTACTTAAAAAGATACACAGGGTAAAAATAATACATTTTATAAATCCTAATACACCCTCAAGAAAGAAGTTTCAAAATCGATGTGTACTTTCAAAAAGATAGTTAACTGGATGTTTACACAAAGAACATCAAAATAAAAAATGATCTCAAAAACAGATGATCGGATCATGCTGATGCGACTACTGATTTCTGCACAATACAAAAATTTTAGAGGTGAGAGTTGCTTTTACAAATAGTACAATATTACACATTTGAAAAAGTGCAAATTCCTCATATTTCCGATTTCAAACCCCGATGTTTGCACATGGTAAAAAACTTTTCAACATGTTTTATTTTTACATTTTTAACTGATGCAAAACCAGCATAAAAAAGCTTGATACAGAAAATACCTTACCCTTATTTTTAAAAGCAATTTATTAATAACCCCACAAATGTGATATTCCCCTACAAAATGCATTACCAAGTATATGCTTAAGCAGCTGACGTGCAACAGATTTCGATTTTTGCTTCTGAAGGCACTCCAAGTAAACCTTAACTTAATTTAAAATGTGGCGATATTTTCGTTTATTTACTTAATTTACAGTCGCCCCTATTTTTCATTTATCCCTTTCTGTAGCTTTCCAATGCAATGCTTAGACAAACTATGAAAGTTAATGGAATGTCTGGCAAGGAGCAAAACTTTAATAAGTTTTCACTTTTTTTTTCTTTTGCACCTTTTTGAAAACATAATATTACGACATTTTAGGTTTTCTAAAACGTGTGAAAATAGAAACTTTTATAAACCATAATGGCTCAAGAAAACTACGTAATACCTAATTATGGTTCAGAACAAACTAAATAAAAAATTACTTGTATTACTAATTAATCTCATGAAGTTAGTGAATTGCTTAAACATTATTTTTTTAAATCCAAATATATATAATAAAAAGAATTTTTAAGCAATTCACTAGCTCCATGAAATTATTTAATAATTCAAAATCCAAAAAGATTCCGGAACCTGAAACATTACTTGTACTTTTAAATCCTAATAAGGTACCTACAGCTCCAGTTATATTTAACGGGGACTGTGATCAAGATTCACTGAATAGAAGTATTTATATAACCAGTGGGGCTCGCCCCACTTGGTTAGCTTCGACGATAAGTTCTTCAACAGGGATTTCAGGATCTATTCTTCGAGCTTCAATTAAATATCATACATATTTAGTTTACCGTTCTTAAAAAACAAGTTCAAATCTGTAATCTATTTTCCGCTTCCATTAAATTGGTGTATTACACGATGTAATTCGAGTGGGACGCAACCCTACTTGAAATTTTTCGAAAACCGAAAAATTTCAAAATCAAATTGCGACCGGTAACTCACCCCAAAATGCGGTGTGCAACGTATCATTTGAAAGACAATCGCATTTAGAATAAGAACTATCAAAAGCGGAAAAAATATATTAATTTTTATTCTATCATTTGTGCATGCAAAGTTTGTTTTTTCATATTTTTTCATCATTTTTTGATAAATTTCAAAATTACAACGTCTAATTTAAAACAAACTACTCCAAATCAGTAACTAGCTCATCATTGTCGCTAAAATGATGTAATGCACGATCATATTGGTCTATTAAATACGAAAATAGTTTTTTGCAATAAATCATACTAAACTTAAGTAATTGAGTACTTAAATACACTCGCTTTCCCCATAACGAAGATTTTTATTATCTACTAGGAAGCCTTGCTGCACGGGCGGCCAATGCATTGCATTGGTGCATATTTTGAATAAGCGCTTCGGCAAATATTTGAGCCCCGGCGATTATTGAATATTGCATGTCTAGACCCGGCAATTATTCGAGCCCCGGCGATTATTTGAGCCCTAGCAGTAATTCGGTCATTTACGGTACATTAGGGCCTTTTCTTATAGTACCTATCTTCACAAGCAAGCTTGCAACCATAATAGTATTTATTGTAGAGAAAAAGGAACTCAAACATGAAAAACAAGGAGTGTGTGAGGTACTTAATATCTCAAAACAGTTTTGCTTAATTTGAAATAACAAGAACCCCGTTGGAGTGGAAGATTTTTCGACAAATTCAATTTAAATCAAAAACTATAATTTTTACAATAGTCCTGCTGCCATTTAACCCGCCATATGCTTCTTAAGTAAACTTTTTCATGTACATACCACTGCTTTTGTGCATGCAATTGAAGTAACCCGTCAATCAATTCAATAATTTTAACGTTACCATGCACACTTACAGAGCAAAACTGTATCAATTATACTTCATTGACTTGGTTTAGATCCTTGGCTCTCAGTTCTGAGGAGTTGTACTGGCACACGGGTTTTGTCTTAAAAAGTAAATGGCTAGTATGTAACTATTCCTGACAATTCCACCTATGCTGGCAGTACTGAATATAGCGTAGCAGAAAGTGAAAGTACATCTTTATTTATATGCAGCTAAACAAATATCTGATTTCTGATTTCTCAT
>JAQFZC010001632.1:0-28243 GCA_034695205.1 Dicyrtoma fusca | reverse complement strand
GGTCGGTCCATCCGTGGAGGACCAAAAATAAAAAACAGAGTTTTGAATGCTCCCTGTGTTGGACACTTGAGAGAGAGGTGAATTGAATTCTATCCCGAAGGAGTGAGTGAAAAGGAAGAGATAGGGAGATAGGCTATAGCTGGTTGTGAGATGAAGTGAATGTGTTTTGATTGTAGGGATAGAGCTGGACGAATGGATGGTGCATGGATGGGGACGTGAAGGGCTAATAAGAGTTGGAGGAGTAGTTGTGATTAGTGGTCTCAGCATCATGCACATATCAACTCATTGACTCAACTCGACTGAGGATAGAAAGGAAAGAAAATAATGCTGTCTCATCTTGTAACAATTTACCTTGTCAAATTAGCTCCTTCACTATTATTCCATCTTCATATACAAGAGGAACATTATATAGTGGACAGACAAGTGAAGTGGCTTATCATCGTGATCACTAGCACCATCTTATTGCTCCCAGCGAGCTAGCTTTCATGCTCAACCCTAGGCTTTTCACCCACTCTCTCATGACTGGGTAAAGGGAGGCTGGGTGTATTCAATCAACTGCAAATGAACTGTACAAGCCGACTTGTAATAGTTTAATTTAATTTAGCAATAACAATGTGAGCGTGACGAAGACTGTGTGTGGCTTTTTAACTTGGTTGTCTGTGTCTGTTTAAATTGGTGTGTGTGTCTATGTGTTTGTGCTCTCTGAGCGCGCTCACACACACGGAACGAATAGGGTGTTGGTCCGTCGTAATTTTTATTATTTTTATTTTTATTCCTTCATATATACTTTCTTTATAATTGTTGGACAAAGCCAAGTTCATGCATGTAGGTAGGTACCTAGGTATCTATGTATCTGCCCTTTCATCTAGTACTAGTAGTTATGGGCTAACTAATGCAGACGTAGACGGACAGCTCAAACTTGCTTTCAATTCATTCCTTGAGCCACACGCATAAACCTGTATGAAACTTCATTAATGTTTATAATTGCCTTCAATGAAAGACTGAGGATGAGTACAGACGCTCATTTTGCGCGAGATGGGTAAAGTTAAGTCAAAGAAACAAAAAGAGCATATTTTGTTTTTAATTGATTTCCTGTTTTTACTATAATAATAATATGACTTTTGCGTTTCTTCCTTGTTCTCTGAATAGACGAATGTTCCCCACAGTACGAGTTTCCTTCACGGGTTTAACACCAGACCAAAGATACGCTGTTCTCCTCGACATTGTTCCTGTGGACAATAAGAGGTACCGCTATGCTTATCATCGATCTTCCTGGTTAGTAGCTGGCAAGGCTGACCCACCCGCACCCGCAAGACTTTACGTTCATCCGGACTCACCCTTCACTGGAGAACAACTACGCAAGCAAGTGGTGACCTTTGAGAAAGTCAAGTTAACCAATAATGAAATGGACAAACATGGCCAGGTACCTACATTTTTTTTTAATGACATTCCTCCTTCGCTTGTACAGTATGTATATTTCATGGAAGCAGAGAGAGAGAGAGTCACATCATTGTGGTGGAGGTCACATAGATATTATTACTATAATTATTATCACAGATAGGACGACAAGTTTTAATTAGGTAATGGTTTGGGAAGGGAATTTAAATGAGTGATTTATCTTGCGTCATAAGCTAGGGTCGTAAATCATTCCGGGATAATATGTAATGACAAATAAATACGTGGCTAGTAGTTGTTTGTACACATGGAAAGTGGTTGTGGAATATATTTTAATAATTTTTGTAATTCCAAATGAAATGGTAAATCGGATTACTCTCTCAGAGTGCTGGTAAGACATGAGTTTAATCTTTATTAAACAACCACAACAAATAAAAAGAGCTCGTGAAATTCCAGAGACGTGCATACTCTAATTTGAATTATTATGCTTATTAACATCTAGTCATCAGTGTGTGTGTAGGCTGATGTGTTCTTGAATTTGTCTTTTATAGCGAGCGAATTTGTATGTACCTCTGTATACATCGGTATACCTAAGGAACCTACCTACCTACTCGTCTATACTCTATACAGTGGGGAAGAATGATAGTACAGTGGAGTAAACTAGATAATGAGATCTGAGCCGTCTACAAATTATGCAAGTTTGTTGGTGGCTGTTATCGCAGGCTCTTATCAGATGTAAATCAGGAAGGGAATGACCAGAGGATGAGAATGTCGTTAGTTTTCGACTTGTCGTTCGTTAGAAGAGTCAAGCAGTGGTAATACGAGACAAGTTATGGCACCTTATAAAACCCATAGTGGAAGTCGTATAAAATCTCTGCCTACTATATTACTTTTCCTATGCCACATTTCAACAATGAATTGCATCTTCTACCTTCGTAGGTACTTGCACATGAATACATACCTGTAGGTAATAGGCTAGATTACTAGAGTAAGGAGCTAGTCAAGCACACACCAGACAAAATCACTTGTTTTCTGAATAATTCTGACCACTCACCACTCTTACAGCTAATTCAAACATGTTTAGATTGTCATTTATCTATTTGTAAGCAAGCCTTCTTCAGATTGTCAGTGGTTACCTACGAGTTACGACAGAGCCTACGAGGCTCATTTATATCCCTATAAAAGTTGAGCCATGTGTCCACTCTATGGGCACAATGTAATGCAGCAACTACAGATGACAGACCAGTAGTGTGCACCTACAGTGCAACTCAGCCATATGATTGAATATCAGTAAAATATAAATGGTCAGAGCTGTACATACATCCCTACCTACGTAAGTTTCCACCATTGCATTGTCATATTGTATCCTCCTCAAGAAAGGAAGGGCATGAGCTGTATAAAAGTTTTCTTTTGGTATTAGAATGAAGAATAGAAAAGTTGGGTGCCTTCGTCCAAGGAGTCTTAAGCAGTACCTGCCCATATGTACACACACCCTGTACATCCATAGATAAAGCTTTATTAGCTTATTTCAAAAGGTTTAGTGGAAGGAAAGGAATTAAATTTATGAGAGCTCTAAATCGCCAAAAGTTGTAGTGAAGAAAAGCTTGTGATGGTAAATTGATTAAGGGGTTTCCTTCTTCTTTCCTGATGCTCACTTCGTGTCTAGTGTATCCTAATGACCCATCATAATTTATTCCATGACTATATGATACGCAGCAATTTCCAAATTAAATGCGTCCACATAATAAACATGACGACAGCGGAGAGCCCCTATGGATATTTGCTCTGTTTCAGTTGGTCAGGACTTTCTAGACATTTGCGTATCAAAGAGAAGAAGAAGAAGAAGAAGAAGAAGAAGAAGAGGAGTATAAAACATTTAAAGTGAAGATTAGGATAAAAAAATAATAAATATATACATTATTTGAGGTGGAGAGGTAAAGCATATAAATATTTGTCATAGAAGTCATAAGATGATTAGTATGATAACAAATAAGGCTGAATCTCCTGTATTTGTCAGCAGATAGCATGTCATTATGTGGGCTTGAGGACTGTTTCCATTTTAGAGCGTTTCAGTTCGCTCAAGTTTTTTTTTCCTCTTCTGTCCTCAAATATCTGTGTCGAGAGAGGGAAGGAGAGGGAGGTTAGGAAGAATTGAAGAATGAAAAGGAGATGAGTGACGGACTTGAGGGTGGAGAGGTGAGAGAGCTTGAAGCATTTGAGGTTGGACGTATCAGAGACACATCATATGCCCATTATTATGCAGATGATCAATCTCTGTTGTGGGGATAGCATTCCAAACACCTCTATAAATGTCCACAGTAGGTTTACACAGTCGTAATGGACAACATGGTATAAATTAACAGGTAGGAATTCTGAGCATTCTATTAAATTCAGTGAGTGTCTTGAAGCTATGGGCAAAGAGTTCTGGACGCAAGAGCCTCAGCAGTAGTGCCGTGGAGTCAAGTCAAGAAAACCTATTCTTTAGAGGAGCAACTCTTGGCTTAATCTGAAGACGTGTTCCTTCTCATCCCATCTCTCAGTTTCCCTCTCTCTCTCTCTCTCTCTTTCATTTTCTCTCTCATGACTCTGGTTGCTCCAGCAGGTTTTTGATTCTATCGTCTGATAAGACTGCTGTAAAAGTTGACTATTATTTTTCGGACTTGTAATAACTTAGTCGTGGACACTTCCACTGAGCGCTCACTCCAAACTGGGTGGTCGCTTAGTTAGCTTATAGTTAGTATTACGTTCTACCGTTCTGCAGTCTGTAATGCACAAATAAGACTGAAGCAAATCACTACGGCTAAGCTAAGCCTACACGAACAAGAAGCAGTATGCACATAGGTGTTTGTACACACTCGTACATTAGTATGCCTATAGCTATGCTTACTTGTATTTGCACTGGATTTTCTAATTCCCATCAAAAGGTATACATGCATGGGGCATCTGTATATATATCCAATTATTTGTACGCGCATAGCGATACTGTCACTGGGAATTGACAGGGAGCTATATGCCATAGGCTATAGGGAAAGGGGAATGAAGTGAGACCGACATTACTGTATTACTGTATCAGAGCAGAATAGATACTGCACTCGAGCTCACTCTGGCTGGCTCCATTGCCGAGTGTTTGTGCATTATCGTGTGTAACCAAAACCAATTGAATCCAATCCAATTTCCCCTCAACAATGTACTGGTGATCCACGCCATGCCTCCTATAGGATAAAAGACTACACCCACACCCTCATATCTCCTGTAATGCTACAAAAACTCTTTGTACTATTTAGTTGCAAGTATCAACATGAGGAGGGAGAGCGAAAGAAGGAAAACAAACTATAGCATGTGTCTAACTCCATTGACCATTAGAGGAAAGACTATCAACTGTTATATCTACTCGCGTAGGTATGTGTGTGTGTGTGTGGGGAAGTTTATTGTCTGGTTCTGATGGGGAGTAGCATCGCGTAGCACTCTGTAATTTCATTGTAAATACGTATGTAGCTGCAGAGCATAGCTGTCTGATGGACTATCTTAACTGTAACATAGACTAAAATTTGTTTGTTACTCATTCAGAGATCTTATTTATTCTGTTGGTGGTTGTAATATGGTGGTAGTGGAGGCTGGTAAAGTGGCAGTGGGTCTATGAATACATTTATTGTATGTAGGTACTGATAGTAAGTGGGAAGAGAGTGAGAGAGGACTGAAGGCTCCCTTTCCTCACGCAGCCTGTACACACGGTAGGCAGAATCCTCGTCTAATATAACAGAGAGATTTTCACAGCAACTCTAGCACCAAATTACTCGAGTCAAGTCAAGAACGATCAAAGAAGGCCATTTGTTAAACAAGTCGGCTCTTTCTGGAAAATGAACCTGCCGAGGTGGTAACATTAATGGATGAAGGCAAAAATTGACTTCTTTACTTCTTCACTATGTATACTCGCGATTAGAGATAACTACTTCCATGCCTACCTACTCATCATTAGTGCACATTCTCAGGGCTCAGCTCCCTATAGACAGTCCCGCACAAGATAGGTATGCAATGTCTTGAGTTAGTTCTACAGAATTTTTGCTTATTTAAACAAGAGATTCTCATTTGATTCAAGTTAGACCATTATGTACTCGGTTGAGAAGAAGACTGAGAAGGCGAAGAAAGTTCCCCTTCCTTCTCATGCACTAGCTAACATTATCATAATAATAATAATAATAAAATTGTACATATAATATATGCTGCTGTAGTCAGAAATATGGGGATTAGACTTGAAAGACGGAGATAGTGAGAGAGCAGAGGAGAATAGGAAAAAATAGTATTTATTAAAAAGTCAGTCAGAATTTACAACATCTCATATACATACATACATCCTGTTGCCTCCTGACTATACAAGCTGTGAGCTCATTTGTACAAAGAGAGTGGAGTGCCGTGCCGTGTGGAGTGTGGAGTGGGTCTGTGTTGCAACTCTGGAGGAAAATGTGCGAAATTATTATCATGCCTGATGAGAAATCTTGATGAGTTTTTTTTACGCAGAACAAAAGTGCCGAGTCTGTGTGATGCCACCCCGAAGTCTGGTTCGTTGGTTGGCTGACGAAAAGACGAGATATCCTCGTCATACACACACACACAGGCACCGCAGAACGCACGTTCGGGCTCATCATATAGACAGGCTCCTAGTACATATAGATAATTACAAGTACAGCTAGGCTCATAACGACTCCTTTTGTCTCAGCTTCATTGAAGTCTACTGTATATTTTATATCCTTCCTAGACGTACTACATCCTAGTGCTAGTTGGACTGGGAAGTTGCTAGCGCATTTCTATAAGTATACATGTCGGGTGTGTTTTAAATTTTGAGTGACGAAATATACATTTCTAGTTAAGATTTCCACTCCTCGGTCCCACATGTAGGTACCTTAGCTTACGTACAATCATCTCTCCTTGAATTTTGATGTGTTTGTCGTTCCTTGTTTCTCTGTTGTGTTTTTTTGTTTTTTTTTTGGAGATCGGTATGACATGTGTTAGGAAAGAGTTGACGGAAGTTATTCCCTGCATACAGATTTTAATAAAAAGGAAACTCAGAAAGAAAGTCCAAGAATACCCATATACATGTAGCCTTCCGCATTACACTTTTAAGGTTACTCTTTGAATGAAAATCTGAAAATATTTCAAGTATTTTGGCATGTACTAGTCTCGTTGTTGTTGTGGTTGTTGTTATTGTGGTTGTGTGTGGAGAGTTAGTCACTCATAACTCATACTTTTTTCTTTTTACCCTCATCTCCCTGTCTTTCTTGTAGTATGTACCTACCTAGGTATATCTGAATAGATTCATATTTTGTAGGTTTTTTTTAGTATTTCTTTTTGTGGAATGGGGGGAGGGGGGAAATGTGTCTTTGAGGCATGCATTATGTATTCGTTTATTCATGAATCTGTTGAAACTGAAATGGGAAGTGAAAGATTGGGAGTGTCGAGAGTGTGGACCGAGTCATAACATTCAAAGTTTGAAATAGAGGAGTAAGAATTATGTAGTCAAGTAGCAGACTGTTACCCGTATATTTGAATTCAATATGGACGTTTTTCTTGTGTCACAGATTGTTCTCAACTCGATGCATCGTTACCAGCCCCGAATTCACCTCGTCAAATGGAGAGAGGGAATTGTTCCGGGCAATTCCAATATTGATTTAGAAGGGGAAAAATTCCGAACGTATATTTTTCCAGAGACTGTCTTTACAGCCGTCACGGCCTACCAGAATCAACTGGTAAGTATACACTTGAATGGGATTTATACTATATTATATAAAATCTATTTGTGAAACCTTGTTACTTTGGTAGTGAACAGAAAATTTACATTTATATGGTGGGGGTATATAGACGAGTCGAGTCTGACGACGTCTATTATGTAAGGACCTACTTTAAAGGGGTTTCTTACAGAAGCAATCATGTACCAGCTTATACAGGGTGGCCCTTGTTCCTTGTTCCTTCAACATCAATTTCAGGAGAATAATTAAATATTTTATTTGGGTGACGTGGATGACAAATGTTGAAATGTTTAAATTTAAATGACTCTTTCAAGGAAACCGTGGAAAGGAAATAACAGTTTCAATTTCTTCCAATTCACCAATTTGACATGGCTTATTAGATCGAGGAGATCGAGCTGCGAGTTCTTGTACATTTCTTTAGCGCAATATTTCAGTCCCGTACCGTACCGTTGTTGTATATAATGTTAATGATGGGAGAAGTGGAGCTCGAAAATAATAGGATAAATAATAGGACACAGAAAGATGAACAATAATTGTAAAAATATCAAGTGCCTACATAACAATATAATAGTTTATTAGGGTTTACATAGGCTCTTTGGGGAAATTAGTCAGTGCATTGAAGGGCTGGAGCTTGGAGGGATCAATGTCACGAGTCCGTGAGGTTAGGGCCTTTAAATTTTGTAGGAGAATCAATTCCTTCACTTGAGCAACTTGAGCAAGTTTTACAGTTCTAAGCTTTCTATGGGTAGCCAGTGCAGTGTTTCTTGCATCCCTTCGTTCTTTTTCTGTGACTGCAGGTTTTCTGATGGCATGACCCATCTGAGCGTAATATGTATACCTAAAACAGAAGAGAGAGAGAGAAGAGATGCTTCAAGTTACCGCAATTAGAACTAGCCAGCTGTACAGAGAATCATATAATCGTGTCAATTAGGAACATAACCGTGACTACAAATTGGGGGGAACTTGTTGGTCGAGGACGATAAGAACGGTGCAAACAAATTATAAAGTTTATGTTTATATGATGGTTTAAGTCACTAATCGAATGAGCATCACTGGCCGGAATAGGAAAATGATTGACAGCAACTTTAAAGTTGAGAACAGTTTGAGCCTTTATGATTCTACGGTACAGTTTGTAGTTGGGCTGAGACGTCGAAATAACAAAATGTGGCTGTTGTAAATGGGAGGGCATCCCCAATTCCTAGACTTTGTCGTTCCACTATATTTTCCTTCCAAGAGTCAAGTAATTCCACGTCATTCATGATCATCGACAAATATTTTGGAGTAGTTGTATATAGGAAATTAGATTTTGGAGGCTATAAAGATAATCGCAGTGTAAAAGTAGATAACCGTACTTGATATTTTCAGAGCATGTATTCGTTTAGGATGGCATCTTCTGTCCCATCTGTAGCCATAGATGCAGTACATCATTAATGGGCACAAACAATGGCAGTAGAAGGCAGTAGATCTAAGTTATTGCATTGTTGTTACAGCTATATTAGAGAATGTTCAGGAGTTTCCCTGGTGCTGGTGGGGCTGGTAGGAACACGGTACTAAATGTAAATTGCATTGTTGACCTCCTTCAAGATCCTAATTACATGACACATTTAGAAACAAGCAAGTGTCAGTCGAATCTTCCGACGTTTGTTTGTGTTTCAACAAAATGAGGAACAAAGGCCACCCATGATGCGTGAAGAAAAATGTGTGCTTTGCGAGGCTTCTTGAGATAAATCTCGCGTATGTATACGCTCACACGTCGAAGCTCTGGTGTTTAGTATGTATGTTTTTGACGGCACTACCAAAGTGCCTACCTACATAAGAGTGCCGGAGAGAGGAGAGTAAAGTTCATGTACGATGATTGTGTTGTGTGCCTTGGAACTCCTTTGCTAATTACTGGAACATAATGTTGTCTTTTTATCCAGATAACGAAGCTAAAGATAGACAGCAATCCGTTTGCCAAAGGATTTCGGGATTCTTCACGACTCACTGACTTTGACAGGTAGGGCGACAGACACATTTTCTTTGATTATATTCACTCAAATGCTTATATGCTCCTTTCAGTCTCTCATACGTGGGAGCTCATGCTTGCTTTTACACTTTATCGCTTCGCTACGTAGAAACAACGTAAAGGATTTTCCCCGTCATCCTCCCGCCTCAAGCTTCCTCGTTCCCGTAGACTCTGACGGGAGACCCTCTCACATGTTCTCACTGCATAATTTTTGTTACCCGCTTATAGGCACACGTATGTATACCTACACTGGATGCATATGTTCTGCTTCGAGCATGCACACTCGATTCGATAAAAAACGTGCACTGGTGGCACACGTGAAGAATTAAGTTCGGGTTTTGAATCCCGTGATTTCCTATCCATTGCAGATCCAACTCTACTTTCTGCGACTTAAGATGACCTTAGCTTCCAGAATAGTTTATCGAATTGGCGTCGATAATATTTCTTTAACATAAAGTTATACAGGAGAAATAATGCAGTACATTTTTATGCTACCATTTTCCCATTTCCTGGAATTCTTTCTGAATATGGACAATCTTTTTTCCAAAAAATTAATGTTAATGAATTCCTTCTTGTTGGCAAAAATGATTTGATTTCTACTCACACGGTTTCCAACAATACTCATTTACATGTGAATATGATACGCAAATTCACTATTACAATTAGAAAGTAAGTTGAGGGGGTGCTACTATCTCACTACTTTTTTGCCTACATGCTTATTGTTAGTGCCATACGGGCTCGTAGAAACAAAAATCAAAATCAGAGTCACAGTTACCTCTACCAACAATAGCTTCGTTTAATAGTTATGCATAATTATGTATTGCCCAACTATTTATGAACGAGTGCCATGAATAGAAGGAATCGAAGGGGCAAAATCTCATAAATATTTAACGGTGTACAGAAATAGAATTTTTTTTTGTCCATTTTTCTTATATTTATTCCACTGTCACGATCGTTCAACGAGAGTTGACGTAGGGTACGTTGACGTTGAGTCTTGTGAATTTATGAAAATACAACTTTTTTTTTCTCGGCACTTTTATCAGATTTGAATTTTAAATCAACACAATGCTCTGTGAATCGTCATCGTCCTTTTGTTGTCCAATAATAGTTGGAAATTTTACAAATCAGTTTAACTCTATACAGCTAAACCCTGTAAAATAGTGTGTTGAACACATTTCAGTCTGCTTCGTACACCTTTTGATACTCAGAGATCCGTCACACCTCCATCAGCTCAACCAATGGGACAAAACCTTTGTGTCTTCCCTACTACAATTATTACAGGGTCAACTTTTGACATTGTGACTGCCTTGGACCATGAGGTCATGGAAAATGAGAAATATTTTGAAAAGTTTGTGTACTCCTTTACCCGGATAAAGCAGACCTAACTTTTATACTTTTAAAATGATTCATGCCTAGCATATCTGGATTTTGTTATTTTAATACAAGTTGCAATGATTTGCGAAAATTAAATTAAAAAATTTTGAATTGTTAAGAGATATTGTTTGAAAGTAACTGTATTACTTTGTTATAGAAATGGCTGTAAATTATAGAGTCAAAATTTTATTAAACTGAACCCTATTTCATGTTAGGTCAAATTCAAATACACTCGCAGTTTAAAAGTTTAATGTACTAATGTAATATGAGGAACATGGGACTTTTGTCAAAAGTCTTTGTCACTTTCAGAGAGTTACCTGTACAAATAACTTGTTGAGACAATTTAGTATGTTTACATGCCGGCTTTATGGAAAATGCTCAAAATGCTGAATTAGCATATTTATTCACTGTTTGGGCTATCTCAGTTCCATGCCTGATCTTGTCTGCACTGTAGTTGTAGAGAAACTTGGATTTATTGTAAAGGAGCAAGAAGGAAGTTACCATTATTTTTCCATCGAAAATCTTTTGTTGTGGAGCTAATTTTCTTTTACATCAAGATGACCTATTGGCCCGGGTCCCTTGCTGGGAGCTCCGTCTCCGTCAATGTGACATTATTCTTTAAAAAAATTAACAATATAAAAAGAGCAAGAATCTACTCATTTTACAGTTAGTTCCATTCAAAGTGCCCATGCTTGACATTCTCTTCAACTCCTCAATTAATTTTTTAGTCTTGTTTGAAAAAATAACGAGAGAATAAATAAAAAAAACAATGTACGATCCAGACTCGTACGACGCGTACAGTGAGTTTCAAAGGAAGGATGCTTCCGAGCTGATTCCCCATTTGATCTCCAGCATGAGCTGGAAAAGTTCTGAAGCAGTTCTTGACTTTGGCTGCGGCTCGGGTTACATTACAAAAGAGGTGTTGCTTCCTTTGCTGGACAGTAAATTTCGGGATGACACCCGCCACTTGTACGCCATCGACATCTCCAAGAAGATGATTGACTTTGCCTCAGTCAAGTATGAGCATCCAAATATTACTTATATGGTGACTGATATAATGAAGGATAATTGCGAATTTCCTTGTAAATTCGACAAAATCTTTTCTCTTCACGTCCTTCACTGGATTCCCGATCAAGGGTAACTCGTGTTTTCAATTGTTCTTTTATTCTGCCATGGTGTAGTTTTGAATTCACAAAAATTTCTCGGTTTAAAAATGAAAAAAGATACAAATATAACATTGTGGCTGTAGGAGAGCGTTGCGGACTTTCTTCAGTGTGCTTAAAACCCACGGTGAAATTGGATTTTACTTTATTGCGAATGCACCAGTGTTCTCAGTTTACGATGCAATGAGTAAGCATCCTACTTGGGCTCCTTACTTGTCTGTGAGTTGATCGTCGCTCTAAAAATTAATTTCTACCTTGAAATATTCATTCCTATGAATTATTTTGATATGCCCAAAAAAGACTCATTTGTATTCATTATTTTGTTTCATATAATTATTTTATTTGAAGGACGTAGGAAATTTTATCCCCAAAACGTTCTACAGCTCCGATCCAGCTAATGAAATGACGGCTCTAATGAACTCCGTTGGATTTTATGTTCATGAATCAACCATTTTCATGAGAAGCTTTAATTTTCATAGCGTGGATGAAATGATCGGTAATTTACTACTGGGAAATAACATTCAAATTATATAGAGATCCCATGGTACGTTGGGCCACATACATACTAAAAGGCTCATCCATTGTGATCCATTAATTTGGAAATTGTTTTTAGATGCAGCAATGGCTGCAAATCCCTTCTTTCACCGAATTCCCGTGGAAATGCAAGCAGCGTACAAAGAAGAATTTCGAAATTTATTTACTCCTTTCTTACGCTATGCTCCAACTCCGGAGTGGCCCTTCGCAGTCGAAGTTGCATACCAACTTATTCTGGTTCGAGGACAAAAATCTTGATCCTCGTTATCATCTTTGTGGTTCAATTCCGCCGTTGTTCCCAGAAATATCACTTGTATCATTTGTTCAAAATCAAGAGGGAGGGTAATGCAAGTTAGATGGGGGAAATTTGGAAATTCCGCGTACTACTTGTTTTTAGCACAAAGTTTTTGGGTTTATATTTAGGTACAAGTATATATATATTGGAGAAGGTGATGAGAAATGGAGGTTTACAGTGATAATTGTAAATGTACATGCATACATTCTGTTTTTGTCTGTGAAACTTGCAAATAAATGTTTTTAATTCTATGGCCTGTGCCTATGGAGCTATCATCGAAAAATATATTTATCTATGCTAATAATGTGAAGTATACGATCACAATGTTATAAATGTGATGAATTTCGACTAGGTGTTAAGTAAAAGTCTCTTTCTATTCTATCGAATTTCGCTCTGTTCAAATGAGATTTAGATCCTTCATAGAAAAAAAACAGTTTTGCACACTACTACTGCAAGCATTGTAATAAGGCAGAAAACTGTTTATAATACAATACGCTTCTCGTGGGATTAACTACGAGTCTGCGAAGGGGTAGCCAAGCTTCCTTGGATAGATATTTTTTCCTCGAGGTTCTACACTGGAATCTCTCTGCCGCCTCCCCGCATCATTTTTGCCTGAATTTTTTGTGTCTCTCGTTTATCTTGAACATCCACGAAGCAACCATCTCAAATTCCAAGCGTTTCAACCTGGCTTCATCGCATTCATTGATCTCCTCGCTCTCTCTCTCTCTCTCTCTCTCTGCATATATGTGGAAGACTTCTACTTCTTTCCTCCATTTGGACTCGTTCGTGGGGGGACTTGACTGAGGGAAACGGGTTTCATGTGTTCTCCAAAAGTTCGGTGTCATTTCATGCACTTCTCCCAGGAATCTGTCCGATTCGCACTATTTCATTCCTTTCATCTCAATTCCGTGCCACCTTTGAGCCGTGATATAGTGGGTTTTACAGGAGCGGAGTCAGAGCCAAGAATTTTGACTGTGCGAGAGAGAGAGAGAGACTCAAGTAATGAAAGTTTAGGGAAATTTTCCTAAAACCTTTAACGTTCTTTGCATTTTTAAATTTCTGCCTCAATCGTTTACATCTGCCTTACATCCCTGCCTCCCATGAAAGAACCCAGTAAGATTACCATTACCACTACGGCTAGATAAAAATCATCCAGCTCCTCGTCGTGTTCGTTTTTTTCCTTCTTCTCCTTCTTCTTCCTCCTATTCTGTTCCTTCTTTCTCATTAAGTCAACGTTGATTTCACAGTTGAGCCTATAAGACTGCCTCTGTCTCACACAATTACAGTTACAAGGATGGGCTGCGCAAGTTTTGTCACGTTTTTTTTTACGTATTTGCAGATGATATTTTCCTTGTTTTTGCCCCGAAAGGATCTGCATGCCTTGAGCTATGTATCTGTATCATTCATTCATACACACATATACATACATCCATGCATTCTTAATCTCAAAGAAATCCTGTAGTAGCCCTACATACCTAAGTACAACAAAAAATGGGAGGCTCCTTGGTCATGTAAAGTTTGTTGACAAGATTTAAAAGAAAATATATATTACTATGTATGGTGGATAGTTTTGAAATCTAGGTAGGAGGTACATAAAAATTATTTTCAATTAGAATTTACAATAAAAGTGTGACTTCGGTACAAATGTGGCTTGCTGTCTTCTTTTGACGGCTTTTTTTAGAGTGACTACGCCGAGAGAGAGAGAGAGAGAAAGACAAGGGACTGACTATACAGAGAGCTACATGAGAGAAACAAGTTAGCAGTAAAAGGTTACAACAAGTTGAGTTCTTTGTGAACAGAATTCACACGGCTGGTTTAAGTGTGCAATTAAACTACCCATGTAAAATGTATTCCTACATGAACAGAAAATTGCCGAATGTATTAACATTTCCAAGAACATTAAAGCAACACTTAATACACTTTGTTCCTCATATCATATTTTACTGACGCAGCCGCACATAATATATTTCCTTATGATGGGTCTATATGTCACATTATATCAAGTGATACGTAATTATATGGGCCTCTCATGGGGAGGAGTGGGGAAGTGCAGAGGGCTAACCAATGGAATGGAACACTTTGCTCTCAGTCAACTCATATAATGTGCACATTACATCACATCACAAAAGTTCAAAATGTTTAAATAGCCATGCATATATACACTTTCCTACCAACTTCCTACACGCACTTGATGATGGGACCCAGAAGCAAACCATCTCTCTTTCCTTCTTCTATCACCCAGTCTACCTACCTATTAGGTACCTATAGGAAGGTGTATCAAGTTTTATAGAGCATTTTGTTCATGGGAAGGTGAAGTGAGGAGCTACTAGTGCGTCAGAGAGACAAAGTTTTCACGGATATTTCTTTCTGGTGCTATTCGCCATTCCAGCGGTTTATAGACATATGGTGAATTATGTTTATGAGTAGGAAATAATGAGTTGTGGTTCTGGTAACGTGCGAAATGCCCTGTACTGCAGTGTGCAGTGGAAATAACAATATAGCTACTATAAAAAAAATAACAACTCTTATGATTTCTTTCATCCCATATCCCACTCCATGTCTGTCTATGTAATTGTTGAAGGATTATGAGATTTTTAAGATCTTCTCACTATCCTCCTCCTCCTTCTACTTCTTGCAACGCAGTCGACAAGGCGTTTCAAAACCATGTATAGGAAAAAAGCATTAAAGGTGGCAGAGTAATTTCAAAACTTGGGTTTAATTTGTCCTCCTCATTTTGATAGCCACATTAACTGGCAGTCTGCCCTAGCACATAATATTTAATATGGTCTTGTCGGCGAGGTGGAACGTGTGTAGCACTCTCAGTCGTCCCATTCTCTCCACTAGTACAGATACAGAATATACTTTGTTCTGTATGTGTGCCCAAGTCTTAAAAAGTATTTTGAAAGTTATTCTCCTGTAGACAGTAGGATGTTGATGGTGGTGGGCTTAATACTGTACACACAACACATCCTCCTCCCACAGTCCGCAGTGTGAGATGTGTGAATGCCAAAATTCAGCTCTCCAGCGTCGGAGGTGTGGGTAGGTAGGTGGTGTGGCAGTAGGACTGACTGACTAACAATGTATCCCAACGATAGAGACTGACTCTGCCCATGGAGTGGAGTGTGGGGGGAAGATTACAATAGTAAAATAGTAAATCGCTGACGAGTTTAACATGGATCATACAGGTAGTTTAACTAGCGGCATCGGCTCGTTTTGTAATTTGAATGGGTCATAAAGAGGCCAAACTAATACACAATTTGAGTGCGAGTGTCGAAAGTTTCTTTCTGCAGTTTCACAGTCTCTGGCAGTTATTGCCTTTTGTGAGCCGTCAAAAATAATCCCTCTTGTTATTGAAACCTTCGTTTTTTTCTAAACGGGCAGTAGTGTACATAGGTACATGTAGGCATAGATATAGGCTGCCCAACTTGGATACCCAAGTGACTGGGCGTACATATGAGTACTTTGCCGGCGTGTACGAACCTACCTACCTACATTAGTAGTAAATAATTATTATTATGAACTTGTAGTCTTTACGACCTAGCCTTCCATAAAACCCGAACATTGTTTTAGTTTTAATTATAGTATACACAAGTCGTAAAAGTTGTTCCTTTTCATCTATGATGAATTGGTAAATCGATCAATGTACTTGGTCGATTGAGTGTACGTTGATGCTCACAGTACTTTCAAGAGGCTCTCAATGTAGGGTCTAATGCTGTACATACAATTTTTTGCCTTGGGGTAAAAAGTAAAACTTTTTTTAAAAAAAAGTCTTTTTTGAGGGAAATAGTGTTCAAGATCAATGATGAAGTATTAAATGAAAATTTCGATTGCTAAATTGTATTTTTGTGATTGAGGTGGGCATATAGCGGAGGTGCAGCTGTTCCTGTTCCACTTGAGGGGGAAACTGTGTACAGTTTTAACTTGAACGAAAAGTAATGTTGAGAAGTACAGATAATGGATGGTCGAAAAGTAAACTAGTTTAACTCTGAAGACATAGGTTGAGTAAGTGAGAGAGAAAGAGAGAGAGAGAGAGAGAGCGCGTGGAGACCCATTTATTTTGGCGAAGTGAAGAGGAGATAGGTAATAATTTGTGGTGCCGATGGGCTGATGGGCTGGATGTGGAATGAAAATGAAAGATGAGTCGAGAAAAGGTGCTTGATTTGAGTCGTTTTCACGTTGAAGTGTTTGAGCTGAATTCAGTTTGCCCTGGCTTTGGTTTAGTTTTCAGATGGAGGCAGAGAGAGAGAGAGAGAGAGAGCTTAGTTGCGTTGAGGGAGTTGGAAAGAATTAAATGAAGGAGTAGTGTTCGTAGTTGTTGGCGTTGGTAAAGGAGACTGAATTTGGAAACGAGGATTTGAAACGACAACCACTGATGAATGTGCCTCTCTTTTCTTTCCCTCGCTCATTCTCTGTCGAGTTTTTGGAGTGGAGTGCCTCTTCTGGAGTCAATAAAACAGGCGATGTAATTCGCGGTTTCGCAGGAAGTATTTATTGCTTAAATGAATGGCTCGATGGAGGAGAGGACATGCAAAGTTTTCCACATTCTTGTTTTCTCCCGTCTTGCCTGCTCCGAGCAGTATTATATGTAAAGATATGAAAGAGCTACGAAAGCAAGAATTTCAAGCTACTGCAACCACCTAGGTATGTATCTATCCCTTCGGTCTCTCCGTCCATGGCCGTGACGGACCATTTCTTCCTAGTACTTCCAGCTTTCCACTATAGACACGTCGAGTCAAAGGGTGTAAGTTTACTTTGTGGCTCAAGAGGTCTACTCGTAGATGTGTATCCAACTTTTTAGGGAGCAGAGGGATAGACCCTCACTATTGTGTGTACATACAGTGGCTGTAGTACGTGGAGAGACGTATATAGATGTGTATTAAAGCTCCACGAAGGTGTATATTTTCGGCTCGAGAGCTGATGTGCACAGAGTGCCCCGATTCAAAGCCATAAATTCAGAGACTCGTGACTAGAAAGGCGTTGAACCTCCGTCATCAAGCCGCATATCGCACTCAAACCCAGATCCGGCTCCGATTCGGCTCCTTATACACGTTAACGTTCCTCAACCTTTCTTCTTCTCCTCGTCTGTACAAAAACTTATTATCGATACGGCCTCTGAGTCATGTGCACCTTCCCATCCATTGCATTGGGGAAAAAAGAGCAGAATTTAATATAGATTTCCTTCCAAGATCTCCTTCTTCGTCTGTCTATACACCTACCCAGCTATGTATGACTTCTTAAACCGATTCACACTTTTCCCATCTTGTTCTCGCCTACCCCTCCATTACTGTGTGGAAGAAGAAAAAAATACGTTATCGGACTCACTAGTCAGGCTTCTGCAGTTCCTTGGGCTTTTCCCTCTGTATTATGTAACTCTGCCATCCGATCTCCACGGCGCTGCCTCGTTTACCCTGCCCTGCTTGCTACACCACTACCTACCTACTTGACTTTTCCTTGATTTGTTGATACGCTTTCCTAAAATGAGGCAAAGTGTCGATTAATATTACGGGTAGGAGTAATTTGTACCTGTAATTAGGCTGAAATGAATCAACCTTGTAAGAGCTTTAATGACTTTCCGTCTCTCACATATCCGACTTGAAATTATCCCAGAGTTAATTTTAAAGTTTTTTTTCTAATTTTCTTTAGCGTGTACGTATGTATGTATATGTACAAGTTAAATTCCCTCCTATAGGTACCTATACTGGCATAATGAGGGCCGTACATCCTAATCCGCGTTGTTTATAATATGCTGTAGTTATACGCTTGCTGACTGCTCCTGTGTAAGCTTGTTTAGCGTAGTAGGTACTTTGTGTGCCCTTGCCAAAGCTTAATTATCTGCACTTTTAACAAGATTGTAAGTATGATATAGGTGTAGATGGGGAGTTGCTAGCGTTGATGTATCTAAATCAAAGCTACTGCGGCTACGCTTGTGCTTTCGTGTGTGTGTGTCTGTGTGTTGAAATGATTTGGCTGGTATGCATTTTTTCTTGGCTTTGGAGCACGACTGGGGATTGGGACGAATTTAGTACTTGGTGAGGGAATAGATAAAAAAGAGCGAGTGTGACAAACGTTGTTTATTCTGACTGTGCGCAGGGATCCTATCGACTCAATGCTCCCGTTGGAACATCATTTCCTCCGAACGGCAGCCGCAACCCCATTCCGACTCTTCTCCGAATTAGACATGGACAATAACAATTTAATGAATTCCATCGAGAAAGCTCGTCTTCTCCATCAACAGTGGAGCAACGCGACGGGTCGACCCGGTGGATATCCGTCAGATCCAACGTCACCATCTTCACTTCATCACTTACTGGCTGCAGCCAATTCAGCCGCGGCGGCAGCTGCGGCCGCCTCAGTCCCATCACTTCCACAATTGTATACGCTCAATCCAACGCGTGGAAGTCCGTCACCTTTACCCTTACCAGCTCATTTGTGGTCTCAATGGTCCGCCCTCTCTCAACTACCTCCCGGTCTACTGGGACAGTCTCAACAAATGCAACAACACCAGCAGCAGCAGCAGCAGCAACAACAGCAGCAGCAGCAGCAGCAACAACAACAACAACCCCAACAAAGTCATAACCATAACCATAATAATCATAATCATAACTTAAATATTAGCACGAGTAGTGCGGACTTGTCTCGAGCCGTGGCTCGATCTATAAGCAACCCAATTAATTTACGTTATAGTCCATACCCGAGCATGTCGGCTAAATCCGCATCCACTTCCCCCAATACAATGTCTGTCCATCCTCCATTAATTGGTGAGTCCACTAATTTAAGCATGAATTCCAATCGATCCTAGCCAGTTTTTAATCCTAGCAAATTAGACAAATACTATAGTGTCCACAATTTTCAGTACCCTTTTTATCTATAACATTTACACTACAAATCATCATGAGAGAGAGTAGAACAGGGACAGTCACATTTTTTCCATTTTGAAAAGATGCAAAAATAACGGTAATTTTTTTGTTTGTTTGTATTTCATAAAATCGTCCTAACTATATAGTAAGTACCTAGTAGTTGTTCTAAATCTCAATAGCTACGTACACGAAGTTACATAATTGAGCGAGAAAGAGAAAGAGAGAGAGAGAGATTTTCAAAATTATTTATCATAGTAAATATCATTTCCTTTGAATCATGATTCCTTATGTACTTTGATAATACATAAAAATTATTAGCTTAGTATAATCACATTACCTTAATGTTTCCTATTATGATGATAAAAATATACATAGATTACGATCGAGTACGATTTTAGAATAAAAAATGTCAGTCATCACTTTGGAGTTTTAATGCTAATAACTATTACAATTATTACTATTATTATTATTATTATTGTTGTATTATGCACACGCGCTTTGCATTCAAAAATAAAACGTAATTAATTTTAGTTTACCTACATACTACATACGTACATACACTACGACCAAGAGAATGTCTGTCAAAAGGAACGGACGGCATTTTTCATTTATCCCACCAGTGACCGGTTTTTATTCAGTTCTTTTAATCAACTTTGAAACCTTTATCATCATTTATTTATTTATATCTAGCCAACTTTTATTTTACTTTTTGAGTTTCCCTACTTATTTTTCCAGAGTTGTAGTGATCGTGAAATCGTAATGGAAATGTAAGTACTATACACAGGGACAGAAGATACATATATATACCTTACCTATAATTACGATTAAATACCTACTTGTTCGTCAACGTACCGTACGCGTGTTTGTCCACAGAAATGAACAATAATAAAAATTACACATTATTTAAATAATAATATTAATTATTACGACTAGTATTAGAATTTTAGAATTTTCAAAACTATACTATCGGCCTAAGTCAATTTAAAAAAAACGATGTTGGTTGTTAATTTAAAATGTTTCAATAATTTAGTACAACATTATTTTCATTTTGCAAAACAATTTCATTGCTATATATGTACATTAAATATATACCTATCCTAAAACTAACCCTAAGTAATCATATACCTAATTCTACCTATACACCTATACTTATTATATAGTATGCACTAATATGCGTTGATTGACTTATTTATTGTAATAATTATTGCTGCATTCATTATGCAAGTGAGTGATTTGGACTTTTTATCAGCATTACGTTGCAAAATATAATAAATGCTACAAAATTCTCTTACCAGTACCAGTCGTCAGTCTTTTAGGGAAGAAAGTTTAAAAAAGAAAAAACAAGTTAAAGTTTGTTGTGTATGTTCTCTATACCTGTAAGTTCCCGTAAAAACTGACAAGCGAAATACATACATAATATTACTATAGTAGTGTTGGAGTGAGTAAGTTAAACTATTTTGTGTGTCGAATGAGGGGATGATGGATTTTAAAGAAGAAAAAAAACTACAGAAATTAGATAAATACGAATAAGGAAATGAAAATAAATGGCGAAAAATTAATGTATTAAAAAATAGTTCAAAGTAGATAAAAGTAAAAATATATTGATGGAGCAGACTATATACCTACCTACTATACTATATACACAGTAATGACTAAATACATATATATATAGGTACCTATTCATATATATACATATATATCTATATTTAGTAATTATGATTACTATACAAATTAATTCGGACAATGGATGTGTCAAGTGTTCCACAGTCATGTACAGTGAGTGAATATTCGTGTTCCCGGTAATTCAATTTCCCCATTACTTACATACACCCCTGCCCTGCGTAGCTGTTGTGTGTGTGTACTATGAACGTAGCTCACACTATAAGTATAACATATATAATCTATGATACCAATGTAATGCATAACAATGTACCATTTTACCTCTCAATCTCAAAAAAAACTATTATTAATGTGTAAAATTATTGTAATTAAAAAAAAAGGAAAATCGTACCATACAAATGAAAATGAACACAGTCTCATCAACTTTACTTGAAGGATTCATTTATTTTATACCCCAACCTCTCTCACTTTAGCTTTTACTTTAGAAAAGCAAGCATCATCATTATGGTAATTAATACTCTCGCGTTTATATTTATCCTTTGAATGGGAACACATACACATGCATCTTGGTTACAAAAAAAAATGAAATTCCGTATTCTTGGGATCTTGTCTTTTGCCTTTCGTTCGTAATTCGCAATTGCAGTAAAAGACGGAAGTGCACCATATATATTCACATTCTGCAGGCAGCACTGCACCCTTGCACTATCGCATCTTGGCGTGGTAGGTACATTGTTAAAGAGATCTGTGTGTCTCTCTCTCTGCGGGTGCTAGTGGCTGCTTGGGCTTCTGAAAGATGAAGGAAGATCGTTACTGTAATGTGTAGGTTCTTTTTAGGGGAGACGGGGAGATAGTACTTGAGAAGACTAAAAATATTTTAACAATGCTGCGCCTAGAAATGAATAAGAGTGTGGAGGATGTGGATTTTTGGAAGAGGAAGAATTCAAAGAATTGAGCATAAAAGGGTGTGAGATGGGACCCCAGGGATAGACAGAGCTTCCATGTATTCTCACGTAGAACACGTAGAGCCTGTGTTATTATAGTAGTCACTGTCTTTTGGCTGTGGCTGTGAGAAGAATGGTTAGGGTTACATTTTGATTATAATATCTAACGCATACGTATGATGGTACTGTAGCTATGTATGTATGTAATGTACAGCCTTTTGGTTTTTGGGATGCGCTACTCCTGGTCTGAATCTGAATCTGAATGTGAATCTAGTTATGCTAAAGAACTGAGAGAGGAGGCCTGTATTTTCATATGCATTCAGATTCAGAATTCAGACGCATAGTGGCTAAGTTTAGGAGTCGAGTCGAAGAGAATGATTGTGGTTAGATTCAGATTCAATTCAAATAAGCATTTGTGAACAAGGAGGAAGTTGTAGGAAATGTACACTTGAGGAATCTATATAGTAGTTTGCCCGTTCACGTCTTATTCCGTTCTTCTGCCACTTCTCTTTCATCTTGTGGTGTGTGAAGGTGAAATTCCGTTTCTGATTCCGATGCTGATTTCAGTCTTTCAGTGTGTGTGTGTGTGTGTGTGTGTCTGTCTTCTCATAATATGTAAATAATGTCAGGAAGGGAATAATAGGGAAATACTGATGTACGAGGAGGGCAAACATGATTTTCTACTTCCATGTTTGAATCGGCCAAGAACTGCTGCTGATGATACTATGTATGACGTGGACGAGGCCAGTGAGACCATATCGGAGGAGACTGAGAGATGTGCGTGGAGGGAGAAAGGAGACGAGACGGGAGGGCGGTGGGTCCCTATCCGATATCAACTGGCTTGTTGGGCCTGTCAAGCTGAATTGCAATGAGATGAAATGAAAGGACGAAGCGGGATGTCACACACGACCCGCCTCCCAGATGACAGTTGGACAAAATGTGAGGCATTTCCAATCCAAAGGAATTTCTTGTTTCATTCCAAATCCATATATGTACATATATAAGTGCTGCCGACGCTTCATTCTACATATGTACTATGTACGTAAAACTGCTCCATTGTAACAAACAACAACTTCAAGCATCTCTCGTCTCTTCCATCGCTCAACTGTGTTGTGTTCTGTGGTGTTATTGGCCATATTTAATTTATTAGGAATGGATGGTCTGTAAGAGTATCATAGCAGAGAGTCCAGCACATGTAACACAAGTTGTAAGTTTACCATTTAGCAGTCATATAACCCTCCGCTGTAGTATGTATAATAGCTTCAACCTCAAAGTCAAAAACTTCCCTTCACTTTCTTTGTCGAATTTAAATGGTCACAAATGTGCTCTATTGCACCTCAACTTTATAATCCGTGTGTGTCACTCGCTCCAACTTGAAACTCAAAAATGTCCCCTGAATGTCTCCTTCTTGGTCTCCTTCTCGCTCTCGCACACAGATTTTTATAAAATGTTATTTCGTGGTTAAGAATAAACGGATAACAGAATACAAACACACACAAAAAACAACAAAGATTGAGCGTAACCGTCACCGGCGACATTCTGTCAGTTGAGTACGTATTCCTGAAGGAAAAGCGGAACACAATAAGGCAAGGGAGCGAAGGGAAAAATTGCAGAAGGAAAGTCAAAGAGTATAATATGAACGTATGGCGGATCGTTTTTGATAGAAAGTATGGATGTAATGATGTTTTTAAGAAAATAATATTGAGGGGAATAAAACAAAATTGAGTCAGTAACAGTCACAGCCGGTTAAATAGAGGAAAGAAAAAAACACGGCAAAGAACACATGCCAAGTCCAGCTGTAAAGAAATAGGTACGAAGATGACTTGCATACCTATACCTACTACTTCTATATAGACCGTCTGGCGTATGGGGGCTTGAGAGATACAAGGGGAAAAAGACTATACCGAGAAAATGTAAATGAAACCCGTTCTCATCGTGTGAAATGTGAAATGGCAGTAGAACATAAAGGAGCCGATCTGTACGATTTTTTATTACAATATTATATTTTCTACAGGCAAGAGATGAGATGCCTAGGTTATACATACGCTAATCGGCATATTTTACATTTACAACTCCTTCCACCAACTCACATTTTTATTCAGATCATGTAGTTCTGATTCAGCTAATTCATTGGATTGTTCCGACGAACGATTTTTAAACTATATAGGTATGCATACCGTAGGATATAGGGAAAAGCAGCACCATTCTCTTTTCTTCTTTTTTTTTGGTAATGTTTTATATTATCTACAAAATGGTGGCAAAAGTGAGCACTTACGTCAGTTTGCTCAACACTAACCAGGTATGAAAGTTTACCTGAAATCTGCATTACAGATACTCTATAGAGACATGTATTTATGATAATGCAAGCACTGCTATACCCTTATATCCCTTTGATACAAGTACAAGGCTGTACTGCGCCCGTGTACCGCCGCCACAGAGCACAGAGGCTTCCTTAGTTGTTTAGTCTAGATGATGGGATGCATTATCTGGGGGAAAGAGCGCCAGCAGAAGAACAAGTCAATGCAGACAGATGAGATAGACAGTGCAGTGTACAGTGTGTGTGTATGTCGGCTATACATATCTATTACGTACGGATAGATGATAGTTTGACCGTCGACCGACCGACCGACCGACCGACCGACCGACCCGGAGGTAATAAAATGTAAACACAGTCAAAACATGGATAAAACATTAAGTAAGGCTTGTAATATAGGCAATAACACTCGAGCCCAACCATCATCATTCCAATAAATGGGCGCAACAATAATCAAAGTCTCATTTATGATCTTGTTTGTTCCCTTGAGTGAAGTCAAGACTGAGCATTCAGTACATTCTCTAGTTTTTCAGGAACCCTTTGACCAGTTATTAGGATAAATTAAAGGAAATTTTCACATTCGAAATCTCCTATGCTCTCCTTCCCACTCCAATACCTATCCAAATCTGACCCAAACCTCCCTTTGCTATGTACCCACCCTATATCCAGATATAGGATCCCAATTTCTATATCCGTATATTATTCTAATTAAAGAGCAACAAACTCTTTGTTTTTTTTAAACCCATCCCTTCGTGTTCTTTTTTTTTGCACAAATAAATAGGTAACATCTAATGATACTATATGCTAAGCCTACGACAATGGCATTTTACCCGGAGGCCCGGAGGTACGATACAGGTACAGGAAATGCAGGAAGAAAAAAAATGAGCAAATTATTAAAGTACCTACCTACCTACCTACAGCCTACACAGATACAGATAATTTAAACGATGCAAGCTCGCTGCTGTTACTGTATTATGCATGAGACATGAATAAATTATACGAAGCTACCTAATTTTCTTGTAAATAATTATAAAAGTGGTAAAGAATTTGAGCCGATCCTTCCTTCCTTCCTTCATTAATGTTGACAAGGAGGGATGGACGTGGTAGTGTTGATGTTGCTCATCTCTGCAAGTGTAGTTCTGTATGTACCTACAAACATCAGCCGGGAGTGTCAAAGGCAGTCAATACAACTACTATTTACATACATACATACATAGGTACATTCCTATGCATGTATGTAGTTCCTATGGGTGACTGCATACTGTGTGCTGGTCCTGGTACAGTAGTAATCTGAAGGCGAGAGAAGAAGTGTAACTTTTGAGGATAAGTGTGTGTATCTGTAATAAATATGTTTAGCTCGGAGTCAACTAGGGTATAGGGACACTGCCACTGCCACAACTGCCACTGGAAAGGTCTTAAGTTTCATTTCGGGTAGTTCAAGTCAAGTGCCTACCCTTACAATATTTTGCCTATTTACATGTTTAGCTATGTAGATACACCGTTTTTGACGGTCTAGTTCGTCCGTATTCACTATAATGTGTACAGTTACACTTGTCTTGGACGCTGAGTGGTAGCAAGTGGGTACCTTACATATAATTGCGAAGTCATAACAGCAACAGCCCTGTTGTTTCTGTCTATCAGTAGTGTGGCAATAGAAATGTAGAAAGAGTAGAAACGTAGAAACTGCATCTGCTTATAGTTAGCTACATACCTACGTCAGTAGGCTCTCTCTCTCTCTGGCTCTGCTGAGGCAGTATGTTGTTAATGGTGTGTGTGAGAAGTTTTATGGCCGATGGGCATCAATAAGTTGAGTGCGGCTTGCAGTTGTAATTTCTCTGTTGTCTCGACTTAATGCGTTGAAATGACCACCTAGCAGCAAATGAACTGTTGCTGAGCCAACTGACGATGAAACAGACATGAAACGAGCCGCGGTGAAAAGTACATGAAAAAATATTCTAGTGCAACCCCGAGAGTCCTCATGTATTTAACTCTGTAGCTCCCACCTTCAACACTCTGTCTCTCTCTCTCTCTCTCTTTCCACACACACATACACACACACATACACACACACACAGAGTGCACTGAAGCTCTCTCTCTGTCCTGATCTGCTCCGTAGATGACTGTAGACCGTAGACTGTACATAATGTGTCTGTAAGAATCCACAAGTTACGAAAACCATGTATAGCTCCAAGCAAGCTTGAACAATTTAAACAACACTTGATTCAGACACAACATTCGTAATATTTAGAGTACATACATCCTCATCAGCTCACACTATCATATCACCCATCGTGCCCATCACAGGGCTATCATTTCACATCTCTCCTAAAAAGATGAGCTATTTTTTTTCGTTATCTCCTTCGTCGTCTGTCTCTGTGTGTGTGTGTGTCAGTCAGTCCTAGTCTTGTTCTTCCGATAATTCATACGTTGATCACTAATTTGCAATTTAAACTGTACTGCTCATTCTTTTTTTTGTGATAGTGTAATAAAATATTCACCATGGAATTTCCCCCCTTTGCCTTTGCTTTTGTTACCTACCGTATACAGAGTGCTAATCATTTCTTCACGTTTAATTTATACATCCTGGGATCATTATTAATATTTTTTAATATATTATTATCATTATCAGTATCACTGTATGTACATTTCCTCCTTAAATCCACCGGCCCGGCGCAGTGGTGCATTTTGCAATGCAATGCAGTATTGGTGTATGATGGTGTTTTGGCTTCAGCTAGTGAGCATTAATGGCGAGATAATGATAGGTGGACGGGAGAGGAGCACCTATCTTTTAATGGTACATATGTAAAACTGTGAACAGTTATATGCTAATGGATGGTGGGACTAATAGTAAGTGAAGACTCTCTGTCTTGTGCACACTCATTATCTAAATTGAAGAGTGTGTTCTACACACTGTGACTCACAACCCGTACAATTGTGGACATAATAGGAATGACTGACGAGAGGATTATTACATGTTCCCGGAAACATTAAAATGTAAAAATGACGAATGAAAATTATACAAATTAATTCAAATGACTGATTTTTTTTTCGAATATTTTGATTAAATCTCAACTCCTCCTATTGGTAGTAGAAACAACAATCTAAGTGAAAAATCACTAAATTATCGGGATCATAATAGCCTAATAAAATAATAAATTATCTATATATATGTAGGTATGGCCTCATACCAGTTTGGAGTTAGAATTACTATTATTCTCTACGTTTTTATTCCCATATGAAATTAATTGGGATTTTCAATTGTTACCATTACTGTTTTGTCTGAAGGGAAAGGCGTCACTGTCTCCTGTCGTTTACTGCAGTGAATTTAGTGATAACTTACACTTCCAAGTGGATATACGTACCTACATATGTATGTGTGTACAACTATACAGACTATTCTTTATCTGTCCCTCTGAGATGCTAGTGTAACTACTGAGACCACTACTACATATAGGCAGATGCTACTCCCTGTACTTGCTTTGAATGAATGAAATTTTGAAAACGTTAATATTAACCTTGTCGAAACAGCAATATATCTAGTTTTAAACTTTTTGGAAAATGTTGGTTTCGAGTTTTGACCTTTTAAAAAGTGTTTATTTCTAGTTTTGACATTTTTAAAAGTGTTTATTTCTAGTTTTGACATTTTTAAAAGTGTGCATTTCTAGTTTTGACATTTTAAAAGTGTGCATTTCTAGTTTTGACATTTTTAAAAGTGTGTATTTCTAGTTTTGACATTTTAAAAGTGTGCATTTCTAGTTTTGACATTTTAAAACTGTGCATTTCTAGTTTTGACATTTTAAAAGTGTGCATTTCTAGTTTTGACATTTTTAAAAGTGTACATTTCTAGTTTTGACATTTTAAAAGTGTGCATTTCTAGTTTTGACATTTTTAAAAGTGTGCATTTCTAGTTTTGACATTTTTAAAAGTGTGCATTTCTAGTTTTGACATTTTAAAAGTGTGCATTTCTAGTTTTGACATTTTTAAAAGTGTGTATTTCTAGTTTT
>JAQFZC010001631.1:0-28250 GCA_034695205.1 Dicyrtoma fusca | reverse complement strand
GACCCGCGCATTATTCCATTCAGGCCCTCGGACCCCCGCGTACAATTAGAGATCCGCGTATTAATAGAGACCCGCGTAGTAAAAGAGGATTTACGGTAGTCAAAAAAAGCAAACAAAAAATCAACATTTTCAAAAGGTCGAACATGTAAATCGGGACTTCAAAACAGCAAAAAAGCTAGTAACTAACATTTTAAAAAAGTGTCAAAGCTGGTAATTAACATTTCAAATGGTCAAACAATTATTTATTAACATTTTTGAAGGGTGTCAAACTAGATATTACCGTTTTGAAAAGGTTAAAATAACGCCCAAAAAGCGAGAAAATATTCCCAAAATAATAATAGGTACCTAGTAAAATATTTTTGGCATTTGAAAAAGCATAATACATAAAGCATTTTCAGTGCAAAATAAAGCGTTATAAAGCATTTTCAGGGGAAAATAAAGCATTATTGAGGTTACTTAAAACCATTATTCTGCATCAATAAAAAGCATTATTTGGGTTACCTTATTCATAACTATGCATGGGAGTTTTAAACAGCTGCATACAAACAATTAGGACAGATTAGTACACAAAGCGTAGAGCCTTTTTCGTTTACGCCGTAGTCTACAGATTGAATGAATGCGTTATCGAATTTTATCAATGAATCCAAACTTTTTTAAATGCAACAAATGTGGATAATGGCTCGATTTTCGACGAAATTCGAGGACAAGTGCAAGGTTGACAAAAGGTTAATACGTTGAGGTAGACTAAAAATCGCAATCTACCACCAAATCGTACCTTGTAACTTAAAAAAAATCCCGAATTTTAATTATTTTTACTCCAAATAACTAAATATAAATTAAAACTGCGTAATTCAGATATCATTCAGAATCCCGCCTCATTACACGACGCTCTCCTGGCATCGTACAACAGTAGTAAAGTAGTAAGTAGAAAAGCTAAAGCAGCGAACAAGTTAGTAATCATTGATAAATGATTTGTGTAAGTTAATTAGTCACCTACTAAAATGCGAAAACAAGGTTACACCCGTGATCATCTTACAATGCTAAAAACGTTTGCAGTAAATCTTGCTCAAAATCTTCCTTCCGAAGAATTACGAGGAAACGTGTGGTTTTGCATTTTCAGGTTGTATTAACACAACGGTAAATCACATACGACACTTCTATAAACTACTCAATGCTACTGAGATATTGTACACGTTATACAACGCGTTGCAACGTGAACTCTGTTGTTTGTACATTTTTTTAAAAGCGCAAAACGGGGTTTAACACACTTTAAAAAAAAGTTTAACGTGGTTTTACAATAATCAATATGGATTTTGCAATCAAAATAGTATAGATTACGAAGTCCATGAGAGTTGCTTAGCTGATTTTGGGCGAGATTTAACGCAAACGTTTTTAACGTTGTAAAATGTTCCCTTGTCAGTAGCCAAAACAAGACCAATTTTAACAAAAGGCATACGCCATATTATCAGTAAAACAGCTCGAAAATTTGCAATTCTGCAACAACTTCATAACAGAGGAAGTTCTTGTAGCAACAGCGTCACAAGAAGAAACCCAAACAAACGAACACGATAAAATACCTCAACCCTACTATGATTGTAGGGATTATCGGCGGAGTGCTTGATCCACGCTAATGAATACTCAGGATCGCTCAAAATCTTGACTCTTAATTCAACCCTTGACCCAACTAGCTGAGTCAAATTGGTTGGCGCTTCCTCGAAAATAGGCATAGAGATTGCCCGCTCTAAAACGAATAAATATTTTTGTTGTAAAGTACCATTAAAAATGACTTAATCTTGGATGCCCAAACAAGCGTTTTAAACCCGAATCAACGGGAAAACACAAATATTCCCGCAAACCAGTATTACGGTTCCTTGACTGGAAAACTTTTCGAACGTCTGATGACGTCTTGGTTTCCGTCCATGTACTTCTAGTACTTAAAAACAGATACACCGATGCACTTCTAATATTTTATAGCATGCAAAACACACAAGCCAGTCAATATACTACACACGTTCATAATCACAATCATGCATGCTCTTTACGTGGATATTTTGAAAGCTCAACAAAATCGTCTTTCTAAAACGATGACTTCTAAAAATATAATTCGAAAACCACACGATACAAACTAGATACTAAAATGCAAGTCACACACAATAACTATAGATATTACCACACTCAACCACATAAATAGCACTGCTTCTGAAAACTTTTCTTGGATTTCTGACTGGATTGTTCAGATCTGTTTTCAAGCCTTTGTTTTATCGGACGCAAAAAGCTAAAGGTAACTACTAAAAATATTCTATGAGGCTTTAATGCACCTCAAACATTACAGGAGGTTGCCCATTGCAATCATTGTCACTTGAGTAGCTGCACAGAATGAAAACAAAGTACATATATGAACTTTTACAACAAAAGTGATTAAGTAGGTAGGTAAGTACTAAGTTCGAAAATTCTCCGAATTAGTCATTCTTTAATTGGTCACATGATGTGACTCACATCTAATGATTCAGAGGAAAGTGGATCCTACGTACTACAATTAGGCACGTATACAGGTCATTCGAGACCAGCAGGTTTCTGGATAACGTATACATTGCAATTTGCCTATTGCAATACCTCATCCATAACTTCGCTCTTACAAGGGAAGATTCCGCGATGGTAATCGCGTTTTCAGTAACTCTTGCCTAAAACCATTCAAGCAACTCCTAGAGACTTCGTAATGTAAAATATACTGATTGCAAAATGCACCCAGAATATCCGGTTCAATTTTCAAAAGTTTACTCGTAAGTCGAAAACTGAAATTTGTTATGCAATGTAACATGGAAACAAGTAGGGTAAATAGGACTCACCAAATTTTGAGGTGAATTTATAATAATCGTCATTTTTCGTCATTTTAAGTCCATTAAATTATGTGCAACGTTTCGAGCCTTGCTCTTCTTCTGGCACTTTGTATAAGATGGATTCCGTCAATCGTGGAAAACTACTTAAAATATTTCTAAATTCTTTCTTTCGCGGGTCACTAGATGAGATTCGATGGGTGAGAAAAGGTGAGGGAATAAAGTAAAAAGGAATTCTTGGTCGGCCTTTTTACTTTATTCCCTCACCTTTTCTCACCCATCGAATCTCATCTAGTGATCCGCGAAAGAAAGAATTTAGAAATATTTTAAGTAGTTTTCCTTTTTCCACGATTGACGGAATCCATCTTATAAAAAGTGCCAGAAGAAGAGCAAGGCTCGAAACGTTGCACATAATTTAATGGATTAAAAATTACGAAAAATTACGATTATTATAAATTCACCTCAAAATTTGGTGAGTCCTATTTTACCCTACTTGTTTCATATTTAACTATACTCACTAAGCGTCTCTATTGTACTCTATGCAATTTAGCATGCAATTTTTCGAGCGAAACGTAAACTCTATGGTAAACATTTTTCAAGTATTATTAACACAATGGTGAATCACATGGTGCACATCTATTTACTAGTCAATTCTTCCACAAAATGACATTTTACACATTATAAAGTGCAAATCACTTATTTTAACATTTTTCAGAAGTGCACACCATGGATTTGTAAATTTTTAGGGATTGCAGAACGTGGTTTAACACAATTCAAAAAAGTGAAAAACATGACTTTGGGCATTTAAAAAAAATAGCAAAATGTAATTTTACACATTTAAAAAAATAGAACAGTGAAATTTTACACATTTCAAAAAATTGTAAAACCTAATTTTACACCATTAAAATGTTCGAAACCACGTTTAGCACTTCCAAAAAATTAACAGCACTACGATTTGAGCATTTTTTACAGGTTGGAATACCATGTTTTGCTCCCTAAAAATATTGTAAAAACGCGTTTTTCCCTTTTTTTAAAGGCGTAAATTCATGTCTTGCACTTTTTTGAAATGTGTCAAACCACGTTTTGCACTTCCTTAAAAATGCACCAAACCACGCTTTTCACTTTTTAAAACGTGTAAAATCACGTTTCACACTTTTTTAAATGTGTAAAATCACGTTTTGTACTTATTTTTACATTTTAAGAATTGCAAAACGTGTTTTCACGCATTCTTAGAAAGTGCAAAACTTGGCTGTACCACTTTTTAAAAAATGCAAAACACTACCTTACATAATTTTAAACGTGAAAAACTTGGTTTTGGGCATTTTTAAAGAATTGCAAAGCGTGGTTTAACACATGCATTCCAAGAAAATGTAAAACGTGATTTTATACCATTTAAAAAGTGGAAACCATGGGATTACACATTCCTAAAAAGTGAGATACATGGTTTTAAGAATTTTAAAAATGTGCAAAACGTGATTTTACGCATTTTAAAAAAGTGCAAAACGTGATTTTACACGTTTTAAAAAAGTGCAAAGCGTGGTATTGCACATTCCTAAAAAGTGAGAAACATGGTGTTACGCATTTTTAAAAAAATTGCAAAACGTGATTTTACGGATTTTACAAAAGTGCAAAACATGAATTTACGCCTTTCAAAAATGGAAAAACGTGTTTTTACAATATTTTTAGGGAGCAAAACATGGTATTACAACCTGTAAAAAATGTTCAAATCGTGATCCAGTTAATTTTTTGGAAGTGCTAAGCGTGGTTTCAAACATTTTAATGGTGTAAAATCTGGTTCTACAATTTTTTGAAATGTGTAAAATTACGTTTTTCCATTTTTTAAATGTGTAAAATCACATTTTGCTGTTTTTTTAAATGCGCAAAGTCATGTTTTTCACTTTTTTGAATTGTGTTAAACCACGTTCTGCAATCCCTAAAAATTTACAAATCCATGGTGTGCACTTCTGAAAAATGTTAAAATAAGTGATTTGCACTTTATGTGTAAAATATCATTTTGTGGAAGAATTGACTAGTAATAGATGTGCACCATGTGATTCACCATTGTGTTAATAATACTTGAAAAATGCAAATTTACCATTGGATTTACGTTTCGCTCGAAAAATTGCACGTTAAATTGGATAAGAAATTAAAGTTTTCGATTTTCGAGTAAACTTTTGAAAATTGAACCGGATATTATGAGCGCATTTTGCAATCAGCATATTATACATTACGAAGTTTCTAGGAGTTGCATGAATGGTTTTATGCAAGAGTTACTGAAAACGCGATTACCATCGCGGAATCTTCCCGTGTTAGTGTCCTTGAATTGCAAACAATTTAAAGGACCCTTAATTTCGGTCACGAAGAGACCAGTAATGTTAGCAGTTCTTTTTGCACGCATTAATTATTTGCCTCAAATTCCCTTTCAAACGCCAGGGCGAAAGAATAGTGTTTGATTTTCAATAGCTGACTAATGCTTAAAATGCGAGCGTTGTATCCAAAGCATTTTGTTTACTCTAGTACAGATAGCAAAGATCAAAGTATTTGAGCAAACTGTACTGTTGATCGTACTTTATAACATGGAGTGTGTATGACAGTTAAAACTTTACGGTTGATATCTAACTCAGGGACAAATCATAGTGAAATGCTTATCGAGATTGCATTTTCCTATAGGAATGGAGATATTTGTTCACCTACTACTTACCTATTTTAAATGTTCCAAATATAAAACGTACCTTAATTTGTGGATCAGAATACTTGTTTCCTTTCACCCAGTTAACGCCATATGGTGGAACTGCTACGATGCAGCAGTTTAAAAAAATCGTTTCTTCATAAAGACGCGTAACATTTTCTATAGGATACACGAGGGGTGGGCCCGGTGTTTTTTCTAAAATGGACCCACGATAAGAGTTGCTAATAATTTGTTACTTTTATTTTTGCCGCTAACTGCGTAAGAGGTAAATATAACCAGCCACCAACCGCCACCAACGTCGCGAAAAATTATGCTCTCTTATATACCAAATCATGAAAAATAAATAGGCATTAAATGTTTAAACGCCAGACTATAGAAGTAGGTAAATAGATACGGTTGAATTTAATACGGTTGTCGATTAAAAGTAAAGTTGCTGTAATTTAATCGTAAACATACTTTGGCATATAAGCCGTCTAAAACAAATGCCTTTTTAACCTAGAAGAATAACCGAAACCTTTCTTTTAACTAGCAAGGTAGCTGATGTCAGATTTTTAAAAAATTATTATATTACAGTAACAATTGCTTCACGGGATACACTTGATTACTTCTTAAGGCATAATAAGAACACTACGAACTACAATGGAATAGTAGTCTTATAGCATCCCATGTTGGACGGAACTTTTCTCGTTCTGGAGACTGCGCCGACATAAAATAAATAAACCTGTCGCTTGTCTGAAAATACATCCCTATTTACACCATTAAAATATAAATATAAAGACGAACGATAATAATTAATATACATCTGATTTGCCTTCATGTTTAATTAACTTTAGACTCCAGTTCACCTAGGTATTCACGGTTATCTATTGAATTTTTTATAAGTTTCGGAAGCCGTGAACATGCGTGCAAAAGTCAGGCTTCACGTTATATAATCAATTTGGTACCTACTCTAGTACAGATACATAGATTCTTGTTCAAGTAAGCGATTGTAATGTTTTATGTTTTAAATTAGGAATTCCCATTTTTAAGAGCATGCAAAACTACATTTGTTCTTGCAACAAACTGTACACCGCACACGAGTATGTAGTACGATAAACAAAAGTAGGGGCTTATATGTTTCACGAAACAAAAACTAAATTACCTGGAAGCTATAAAAGAACGCGAAAACGAAAGCACACGGTAGTTGAAATGCATGGGCATACAGGCCTAGATTGTGCGTATTAGTACTTACGCGTGAAAACACAAGAACGAGTTTCCAAGAGGGCTCACCTTTCATTGCCTGGCAATAAAAACTTTGAAAAATAAATAGAAACAAGTGCAAGAGATTGGACTCTGCGTTTGGTAATTTTTCAGTGTTGCTTATAAAACACGTCACTTTTTTCGTCGTAAAGTAGAATTACTTTCAGACTACCAAGCAGTTTATAATCTATGGAGTAGAACGTAGAAGCCTGCTTAAGCTTCCTGCTTAACAATCGAGTGCGACTAACAAATGCTCAAAAACAATGAATGGTAAGCCTTCAGTGCCACAAGCTGATTTATCCTTATTAAGCGTGTCAAGCTTTGTATTTGCAAAAACAAACAAAACAAAAAGCAAAACAAAAACTGTTTCCACTAAATTTTTAAGACAAAAGTTCCAAAAACTTACGTATGACAACATATTCAGTTTCGTAACGTATGGTTTGACCGTCGCTGGACGCTTCGCATCTGTACACTCCACTGTCACTGGGATTAGAATCCTGAATAGAGAGTCCCTGCTTATTTATTTTATGTTGATACCCAAAAGCTTGGAATGGTAGATCATCTTTATACCACGTGATCGTCGGTTTTGGGTTGCCTTTAACGAAAAAATAATAGTCATTAAAATTGTTTTGGAACGACAAAATATAACGCAACTAATTAAATTAAGTTTTCAAACAAAATTACAAAACTTCTTCTGTGACAGATACCTCTGACATTGCAGAAAATTGTCACAGTTGAACCAGCTGGTTTAGCTAGATAATGCGTCATCAACTTCTTCTTTTTATTGTTGAAGTCAAAGCAAAGATAGGATTCATCCGTAATGCTCAAGTTTAATGTTTTTTCCAGCAATCCACATGACATATTCCTGTCCTTCAATTCCACTGATTCTTCTAGATCGTCAATGTCATATGCAATTGATGCCTCTATTAGCGATGGCATTGAACCGTTGGGATTAACGCTGGGAATTGAAGGCCTGGGTAAGACGGATAGTTTCCCTTGTCGATTTTCTTTATCCTTCCATTCTTTTCCGTCGAAAACTTTAACGCTGCAAGCATACACACCGGAATCCTGGAAGCCAACTTTCTCGAAATGAAGGCTAGAATACATTTCAATTGATTGGAAACGATTAAAATTTAAAACTGATATTTATGCCTGCTTTAAAAAAAATTTACTTGTGCTCTACACTAGTTATCGAAACTATTCATTTCTCTCACAGCTTATTGCTGCAATCAACTATCTGTGATTGCTCACTAAATAAATCTTAATGACTTCTGTTGTCCGACACGATTTTAACGATTTTTGCAAGAATCTAACGAGGGTACTACATGAGTCGTTCAAGCCTGATTCGCTCAATATATATATTTTTTTTTAAAAGAGCATATTAAAAAAAATAAAATGGCTTAGGGAGCGTGCACATATGACGTAGTAGTACCCCATAGTAGGTATGGGGTGTGAGTAAATCATGACCAAAGATGATGGCAGGGGGGAGGGGGTAAATGGCAACTGACGTTAACCATTTTATAAAGAGTGGGAAACAGGAATATGCATAAGATTGTAGAAACCACGGTTATGAAAACGGCAAAGGCATAGGTTGCGAGCAGATACTTATGATAGGGGGAAATTGTTATTACAGTGTATTTTAAGCGCAGTATTACAAATACCAAATGCTGTCTTTTAAAAAAACACATTTACCTGACTTTCGAAAAAAAGCGCAAAATAATATTAATTTACTGTCTCTCTAAAACATCATGTATACCTGGCTTTCAAAAAAATGAAATCACAATCACCTGCCGTTTACGAAGTGCGAAAATACAATTGCAAACGAAATAAAAGAAAGGGATGTCACAATTAGTCCATGTAGTGGTAACTGTGATTGAGGGTAATTGTGTTACCCCAATTAAAATGCAAAGAGCATCGAAATTACATCCTCAAATTAGTCCTACGCGCTTTTAGCAGCATAACAAAACTGGCCAAAATTTTTGCTAGTCTAGTCCAGTCATTTATTCTTTAAGCATCCGCTAGTCTAGCCTAGTCACACTGTTTTCCCGACCTAAATAGTCTAGTGTAGTCAACCAGTTGCCTATCCCTTAACATGGGGGAAATCGCGGCTAGTCTAGCCTAGTCTATTCACGATTTTTTCCATCGTTTTCTAGTCTAGTCTAGTCAAACCGACCAAAAAAGCTCAGTAGTCTAGTCTAGGCCGGCTTTGAGCATAACGAACCATCCTCGTCGTTAAACAAAACAAGATATGTGCGCCCGCTAGTGGTTGCAAAACTACATGTTTAATGTTCGAATGATGTTTTATCGACCTTTTTCACGCATTAAGTGGTATTTGGATTTTGACCTTTGAAATTGAAATTTAAAAACACTTTGGTCGGTGGAAAAATTGCATGTTAAACCCCATTTGATTAGGCATGACTGGCCCAACCATATATAAAAAAAATTATTTTTTCATTTCATTAATAACAAAAACGTGGCACCAAGTTAGGTTATAGTTAACAGTGATAGTAAAGCGAATGTTTACTACCCGAACCAATTTCGGTGGAATCGGGATCGGGCACTTGTGAGCCGTCGACCGCCATTGGATTGCACTGCTGTCGTGCATTCGGGGCGCGCGCTTTGAAAATATACCTAAGTCGGTGGACGAAAGAAAGTGCCAATTGCACAGTGGCATTATTTGCCATTATTATAGTCCAAAAACATGGTTTTTCTGTAATTTTAATTTTGCAGTTTGATAGCTATATAGCACTTAAATAGAGTGTCTGATGACGTGATGACCTCGAAAGCAAAATATTAGAATTTGGCAATTACTCCTGTCCCCCGGGTTGCTTCAAAGTAGGGTATGAAAATTTCGATAATAAAATTTAAATGGCAAAAATATGTCGAGTTATCTCTCAAAAGTTTTTCGAAGCTTGTTGCTAGGATTCGCAGAGTTGGTAGAGCAACCTTAGAAGTACCGAATGCCAAAAATTCAAGAATCGCAACCTGTCGTAAGCGTGGCAATCACGCGCGCAAACGCTTACGTCAACATCTTATCAGAAAAAGTTTACATTGCCGTTTAAGTTATACAAACTGACAGCAAACCCGAAAAATTTTTGCCGTGCTCAGACTTTTTGCCCTGTTGTGGTGGATTATTTGCCCTCATCGGATGTTTTGCCCTTTTGTGGCGGATTATTTGCCCTGCTCGGACGTTTTGCCCGGTTTGGAGGATTTGCCCGGGCCGCCTTATTTGCCCGGCCTTCCTTTACTTTAGAACCTAAAACTTAAACCTAAACAATAATTTGCTACGGAAAAAGGTTATCTCACCTACCGAACAGGATTGGATTTTGCATTCAAAAGATTTATTTAGCAATGATTCATTTTTGCAGGTTAAAATGAGAATTTTTAGATCAATATAAAATTTAATTTTGAGTCAAGGAAGGCTGGGTGGGAAGAATGGATGTCGTTTCGATGTTGTAATTGCGTGTGTTCTGGTTTCATGAAACAAAGCGAAATGCAAAATAATACTCCCTTCAAACAGTCGCCACCAATACCCTTTTAAATACCTAGACTTTGTTTAAAAGGGTCTATTTTTAGATCCAAGGTTTTAAAATTAGATCCCTAAGGAACTAAACTTAGCTCCTTGAGCGCGAATTCGCGCGCATGCGCCAAATTCTGGGTCTGACGGTAAAAAAAAAATTGTGACGGGTAGATCGAGTACACAATTTTACTTCGATGAGGACGGGTTTTAAATTCGTATGTGCCGAAAAAAATGGGTTTCAGGGATTTAAATTTAGGGTATCGTGAAAGACTGTCAAAAGCAAAAAAAAACATTTGACACAATCTTTACAATTTTAGAAAATTGGAACGTAATTTTTTTTAATAATTTTCACTACACCCTTTCGACGGGAACGGGAGCGAAGCGATTTTTTTACTAGTTAAGATTTACAAGCCTTGGCTTAGTTTGTTTTTGCCTCTATTTCTGTTTTCAACAGTCTTTACTATATTAGATGATTCTGAAGAAGGAAATAAATGAGGAATTATGATCCTAATGACAGAATTGTTTTCTGCAACGAGCGTGCCAATGTATGTATGCAACCAACCAACGCTCACATTAGGCGAGAAAAATCATTAGTGCAGATTATGAACGACAGCCCTGAGATTTCAACAGTGACTCGGTCATTTTCAAAAACTTTTGGATGAAATTTGTAAATCGGATGTATAAAATAGCAAGTTGCTTTAAGCTTACTTTAAGTTTGACATGATAGTTCCAGGAAAGACTTCTTGTTCCATTACGATGCCCTCTTTAAGCCAGGTGACTCGGGCATTTTCAAGCCACTCGTTCGGGTGACTACATATGAGTAATACGCCATCGCCTTTGGTCACACTAAAATTCGCTATTTCTTTATCCGAGGTCAAAACTAGTAAAAATAGAAATATAAACAGTTACACAACGTGAGTCAGGAAGAGAAATGACACTTTTAATTTTGCACATTTACACTCATAAGCTTACACCGTGAAAAATAGCCAGCAATTCTGTGTCCGCCCCCAACACCTTGGCCTGAACGGTCAACGGTATTTGTGAACGCTTTTGTAATTTCAAAACAATCCAAAGAAACTACCACTTGGACATAGACAATACTGAGTACGAATAAGGCATGTTTGTCTCAACTTGTTGGCTACCTAATTTTACAAAATACTATTATTTGAAAAGGGGGATATCCGGTAGTTCTTTATCTGTAACTCAGTTAAATTGTGCACAGAAGCAAACCTAATAACTAATTACCCTGCCTACATACTAGGGATTCCAAAATCGAAATGAAACCGAAACCGGTTAAACCGAACATTTTAACCGAAATCGAAAATCAGGTTTCTGCAACTCAGAGACTGAACTATGGATTTTTAAAAAACAGCTCCAAACCTTGATATTATAAGCAAATGTTTCTTAAAAAAGTTCATTTATTTCTTACGTGAAAAATACCATGAAGTGCAAAACAAAGCATATTTCAATTTGTTAAAACCCATGTAACCAATACATTATTATTACAATTAAAATTAGTTTTGCTAGTAGCATCCTGATTAATAAAAATCACTGTCAATGTCAACTGTACTGTAGTATGAACACACTTACTAATTCATTGGCGACGCACGTCAACTTCTGAAAATAAATGTTTTGATATTTTAAGTACTTTTGAAAAACTTACGAAGTACGGACACTAGTAGTACATAATTTAGACGTCGAATATCGGTTTTTACAGGTAGAGAAATACTCAGAGTCCAAGTCAAATGTTGACACAGAGTCAAAAAATTCGTGATCAGAATAAGACTCTAGATGAGAAATTCTCCAAAAAATGTTCAAAAATAATTTCCTCTGGCTGGCTTGAAATAGAGGCATCTGTCATCTTGTTCTTTTCAACTAAACGTGTCCTTACAGAAATATTTCTCAATACCTGTTGTCTTTTTTAAACATGTTATGCTCTCTAAGATGTTTTTTCCCGAAATCCGAAATGTTTTGATTTTTCAAAAAATTAATTACCGACTCATGTTGAGCTTTACATGCGTATAAGCTGTTTTGTTGTGTTTCGTAAACGAAACCGAAATCGGTTTCGGTTTCGAGTTTTTGTAAATAACTGAAATCGGTTTCGGTTTCGAGTTTTTGTAAATAACCGAAATCGAAATTCGGTTTTTAAAAATTGGTCGATTTTGGAATCCCTACATACAACATACCACACACACACACACACACACACACATAATATTTCCCCTTTCTTATCTTTATCAGTATTTCCTTATCAGCTTGTCTACCTCTAGACAAACAGTCAACAGTTGACAGTAGGTGCTTGATTATTTGTAGTCATATGTAGCTCCCAGTTTAACTTAACCTGGAGATACTCTTTTTTTTCTTTTCAGCTGACCACAAATGACAAATACCACTGCCTGTGAGACAAAAACACTATTTACACACTTGGACAAAGAATGTCAATTACCTAGGTACACTTATGATTGACTTACCAAAACTGTGATTTATATTTGAAGACTGGGTCCCATGTAAGAGTAGAAGAGTTGCCGTAATATGGAAAGTTAGAAGCGGCAACATTATCTTTAGTTGTAATTTCGCCATGAAATCCCTGCCGACTTGCAAGCAACTACACGGTCTACCCGTCAGTTGTTTTTACGGCAATGAACAAGAAGATGAAGAAGTTCACATCGTGAAAATAATTGGGCGCGCCTTGGTTGTAGTTTGTGTAGTAGCTTCTGTTCAAGTCTTAAGGATTTGCCCTCGTCCCGTCCCATCATCGTCGCCCCATCATCCCAACTGATGGAAATGGAAGGTTTACTTACACTGCTATTATTATTCTAACTAGTAGGAAGTAAACCAGTAAACCAGCTTACTACAAGTTTAAAACAAAACAGCCCACTGTAACTTTTTTTTGCTCTCCTAGCGCCTCCGACTCCGATTGCCGATTACCCTATTCCTACGACGCGGCAGTCTGTACTGTTGTTGGGGTAGAAAAATTGAGAAATACCAGTAGGGTTCCACTGACATTATAGTACGTAGTAGCTGTATGTATGTATATTCTTAATTATATAGATTTATGCCTTCGTATATCATTCTAGAGAGAGATCTCCGTCTCAGCTTCCGTTCCAACCTTTTGGATTTGGAATAATCTGACTAGTGAGCAATACTGAGCATCCTAACAGAACTACAGAACCAGCAGAAGAAGCCAGGCCAGGAGCAAGTGTAATAATATATATGTATAGTGCTCCCGTCCGTAGTACTAGCCTGAGACGCTAAATATACTTCACAATTGTGAACTGCATTTTGTAATTTAGTTGTAGGAGTACCTAGTATATATACTTGTTGTGGAGTTCAGTTTGTAACTCGCTCAGGGCTCGACCCTAACCCCAGGATCCAAACAGATGAAATGGATGAATCGTATTACATGTGTTAGTTGTCGAAAATAAAAAAAAAGCCTTTTTTTTGTATCATTGGCATTTTACTCTCGTATTCTAATCGTAGAATTCTGAGTAAGTACATTTACTGCAGTTCAGCAGAATGCAGAAGCTATAAGGCTAGTAACTTAAGGAACGAGAGCCCATACGGTTTTTTAAAATCCTACCAGGCAGTAGCAGTGGAACCATTAATACAATACATAGATAGTATTATTAGGTCGATGATGATGATACTTGATATTATTCTTGACATTATAGCCATGCATATAGCATACAGATACAGCAGCAATAAAGGATTTGGATTTGTAGTTTTTGTAGGACTACTTTTAGTATATAGTGATGCTGGCATAATATGTATATGTACGAAAACTTTAGAAGCCGTTTCAAGAAAGGATGGTTCAACAACAAATTCAAGGGTACTGTCACTCTTTTGTTGCCCTTTTGAATGCTTCTTCTTGTTGTCTATTGAAAGAACAATTCAATTGAGTGTAGTGCTCACTTGGAAGAAGACTTGGCGCGGTTAGGACGACCTTTATCCTAAAACACAGATGCTCGTTTGTTCATGTTTTCAAAATTTTCACAGGGGGAAATCCATTCAGCTACCTACACTCAGCTACTTACTTTAGCATGCATACTCAATTGGTCTTTGGATGATATTAATATTTCATTGAATTTAATATCACTTCATGAAAAATTGGGAGGTAGCTCAAATCTATTACAGTCCCTCTGCACCGTGGTAGTAAATTCATAGCTGTCTCTCTCTGGCATTACAGAGTCAGTGTTGGGATTAGGGATGAATGCTACTATTATAAGAGAGCTGTCTTGGAAAATTGTCAGTTAGGTAAAATCTATATTAAGTATTCTAAAAGCTAAAGCAAAAAGATACAGAATCAATGACTATCAATGTAGGTACTATTTAAGCTCACTCTTTTACCAGTATTTCCTTCCATTTTAACTGTACATCTTCATTCCTCGTCCATTCCTGCGTGCGGTGGATTTATTATAATGTACACCACAACTAGGGATATTTTTAAATGGGTTATAGCAGTTCTTATTACATCTATTAAATTTTATCTCTAATACTAATTGAATATCATTATTAGACAAATCAGAGTGTCTACCGATTAGTTTCTAATTTACATTCATAACGACGCAAGGCGCTTTTCTCTTTTAAGTATTAAGGTAATGTAATCAGTAGGTTTACAAATGGATATGCAAGGATTTACAATGTAGTCTGAATTAGCGTGGTGTGAACCAGTCAAATGTGAAACGAACTCTTCCCTAATGTAATCCGCCGGCCAAAGCTTAATCCCAAAATTAAGTATACTGATTCACTATATTTCGTTCAGCAATCATAACAGCTTCATTTTTCATTATAGCATTGTGAACTGTTTTTGCCAATGCAAGTATTATTTTTAAAAAAGTACGTGCATGCACTATCTTTTCTATTTGCAAACGATTGAGAAGCTATCGATTATAATGAATTTCCATGTACTATTATTATTGCCGATATTTATGTCAGCCTATAAATGTACGTAATATTTTCCCGATTGCAAATGGTGCAATATTACAAATGATTAATATGTTTTTCCCACTCGGTAGTTCAAAAATGAGACCGTTCTTACTAATCGAAGGTGATCTTTCCGACTTTCCAATAGTGAAATTCGATCGGATGCTAGAGCCAGTACATAAACCGGCTGTTTTACCATACGAATAGGTAATAGGATGCATACAGAGTGCAATGTTCTTGTTTTTCAGCAAAGAACGAACGTGCAATTAATTTCGAATGTAAACACAAAATAGCAGATTTTGATTTGCAGCTCGGGATCATTCAAACGCAACAGGCAACTGGATCTATGTAGTATAGGTACTTCTATTAACGGCCTGTACTTATCGTTCCTATTTTTGCGATCTGTCACGCTCGCATGTTTTTCCTTTTCTTTTATATAAAATGCCATTGCTTATTCTCAAAAGAACATAATTTTAAGGGAATTAGTTTTTGATTCTAAACCGTTATGCATAGTATAGTATTTTTTCTTAGTTTTTTATGGAAAATAATTTATTTTTGACATTTTTTTAATTTTTCTTTAAGATTGTATTGGTCGGATCATGAACGCCGATGCGATGCTATGTATGTTCTAAGCCGGATCGGATTTTATGGTCCAGGGACGGGTCGTTGAGATCACCCTCTGGGTCTACAGCTGAGCGAGGTTTAAGTCCTAATCTGCGTTGTAGCCATATGTTATTTATTAAATTAGAAGTTGGCCTGATCCTGTTTTTATTTCCCCTGCAGCAAGAACTGCTACAAGAAACATACACTCCAAGTTTCTAGTTTCTCTATATAGCATCACATTAATGCTAATGAATGGTACATAAATAAGTTACACCAAATAAAAAAAAACTGTATATAGTAAATACTCGTGCAGAGTTTAATTTACGGCACTAGTCTCTCAACTAAGCGTAGAAAAATTTGGTTCCCTTCCAAGAAAATCTCCCCTGTAACTTCAAACAGGAGATATTTAGTTTTACTCATGTGAAGATCGAAACGATTGGATGTTAACTAATCACTCAACTATAGTTTTTAAAAAGTCATTCATGAAGTAGTTCTGTTTTTTTCATAAGCAATGCACTTCCGGTGAAGTGTCAAGACAGATCGCCAACAACTTTGTGGTTCAAACTTTCCGAGATGAGTTATTCAAGTTACTGGCGATGAATTATTTAAGTTTCAGACCCTGAGCTTCGTTAAAAGTTGAGTCAGAGGTAGACAGTCTGTGAGGAAGACACATGCATACGTAAAATAACACAGACCTTATGCCTACACTTTTGAAGAAAGACGCCGTGACGGTACTTACATAGGAAGGCATGTGAGTTTTCCTTTTCATCGCAAACTTGGTGGAGGTATCGAATGCGACCGGAGACAAGGATTATCTCATCCGCATCTTTTCTAAATAGAAGCATGATATACATCTGCATCCTCCGTCCGCTCCGCGTACATCCGCATATTCTAACTCCCTACTTCCGGAAAATGATTCCTTGGAAGATACTGAGATTTTTTGTTCGCCACAACACTTCTGTACAGAGTCTCTTCACTGTACTATGGAGTGTAAATGAATTTTCAGGTCGTAAAATTGTTCAATTGCTGTTCTCTAGGTATTAGTATTCATATCCTTCATGTCACACAACTTTTTTCAGTCATTTTTAAAAGATTTTTTGTGTGCTTAGAGCGATTTCTGTTCTCAATTAAGGCCGTGACTTTTGAAACCGAAGGAACAAAATAGCTAAAAATACTGATTAAGTAATACCAATTTGTAATCTAATTCAACCTGCCTACACTCTTATAGGTATTAAATAAAAATGGGATGATAAAAATATACATGTTTGATTATGCACACCTAAATCTACTTCTAAACCCACGTTAATATCAAGCAAACATATTGAAAATACAACGGCACTATAGCGTGTATGTATCTGCGCCCATATCGCCGCTTCAGATCATTAGCATAAATATTTTATATCTAATTTTGGATTTAATGTTTTGATTTGTAATTACGACATGGTTTAATTAATCTCTATCCACTTTAAAAAGGTTATTTTATTAATAAAGTAACTGCTTTCCAAAATATGATGGACTACTTTTTAATAGTATGCATTGATTTGATAGTGCATAAAATGTGCGAATATTTAAAGTTAATATTAAGACAGAAAGTGAAGGGATCTTTCAGTGAAGCTTGAACCTCCTTTGAGGATGCCGGATTATAGGAATTCATATTAGAAACTACAGATAGAAAGATTGCCACATGGTCTTAGTGCTAATGAAACAAGCAAGAGATGTTTCCTGTAAAAGCAATAAACACAGTCTGACAATTACTGTTTTTCAGGTACATTATTTGGTTTGCTTTTTTTTTACTTCTTCTAAAACAAATAAATGCTATTTTAAATTCTTCCTGACCCTGTAGCCAAATATTATTCTGTGAAGCGCAATTTCAAATAGGCATCCTGCTACTGAAGTACCACCCTTCTGAATACATACATAGGTACATGCAAAATAAATTGATATTCAGGTGTAGCAATTTTATGGCGTTGCAAGCTACACTGTGTGAATGCCCTACGGAGTTCTTTGCAATGTTTGGTTTGTTTCTAAAAGATATATTTACCGAAGTACAATGAATAGATGGGTATTTGATAGTTAAGATGTAATCAGCTAGACACAAGGCGTTAAATAAGGAACGGTTGCGGTTTGCGGTTAATAATGAATGATGAGGCAAAATAAAGTGAACAAGCGGCGACTGGTTTTTTATTACACCGCAGCGGTTAAAAAAGTTGAATTTTAAAAGCCTTTCATTTATTTTTCATTGTACCTACCTGCTTTGCGTTTTCCGCTTCACTAATTAGCCTAAAAAATGTAACAGTTGAAGGGTAAGACAGCATAGTTCTTTCAAATGAGATTTATGGGGGATATGTGCAGAATCCAGCGGTTTGATTTATTTGGGTGGGCTTGAAAGCCAGTGAATCATCTGAATTGAATGACAGAATGACAGAAGCAAAATCCGAGTTAAATATTTCCAGTGGTGTTTTATTACTCCACCGTATTGGCCTGCCTCAAAGTGGATGGTAGAGAAACAAGTCGACGCAGGGGAAGCACATTCTAGTTCTGTCGAGTGAAAAGGGAGGGACCACTCATTCAAGTCTTTTTCCCTTTTGCTACCACTAGACACCTAGACAGTCGTAGACAGGAGACCCTAAAGATTCCAACAAAAAATACAAAGCTACTCTTTTTAGTTCGAATCCACGAAGAAGCTACATAACTACTGCTAATATGTAAGTACTTGCTAATATGCATTTTTAGTTTATTAGATCAAGATCAAGTTCAAGTTCAAAGTACTAATTGATGAAAAAGTTGTTGATTCGCATTCGTATTCGTAGGTTGATCTTGATCATCGTTTGGTTTGTCACTTAACACTCCAATTGTCTGTTTAGTTTCACAGAGAAATGAAAGGTGGACTCTATACAGTTGGCTACTTGGATTGGCATTGCATTGGAATGGGCAGTGTATATTGCTCGGGTCCTTAAACTTCACAACGCCATGACGTCCCCGTATATCCTAAACGATTTTTAATCTAATGCATAAATTATGATTATACTAGGTAACTTATTATCCGGATTTCAATATTAAAGAAAGCTTCTTGAGCTTCCTTTATGAAGTTTGATTCTAGTTCAACTATATGGACTCCCTTTAGATCAAGTATAAATATTGATTCTAGTCTACAGCTTAGGATAATTTCAGGATTTATTTTCCTGTTTTCGATCAAGTTTGTCTTGAATATTCGATATTTCGTCGATCGATGGTTTTATTATTTTTTGTTTCAACTCGGAGCCTACTGCATCCATCATAGAAATTGAAGTTGACCCTTTTAAATATGCCGTTTTTTCCGGGGGTCATGGATGGTCGATTTGGTGTTTGGTTATGTACAGTTTGTTGAAATGTGATTGCGTTTCTTGAAGCGTAGTTCCTGTGTAAAAGTATACATACTTCCTCGGTTAGAAAGTACGCAGGAAAATTTTAATTTTACCAATCTTTGTGCGGGTGTCATTTACAGATATCACTGCAATATCCAATTCTAAGAATAAATCAGTATTAGGAAGTTATTATTACACTTAGATCATCATCTGCAGTTTAGCTCGGTTAGCATGCGTTTGTGTTATTGCTATTTGCAGGTATGTAGTTTGGCTTTGGATTGAGACCCAGCGTACTGGAAGGAAACCAAGTATGCAATTTTCTCCAGTCGTATACAGTGATAGATAGTACAGCATAAAATTATCCTACACGCACGCGGGAGCAAAGTTGAATGGGCTAGCTGGGCTACGTAGGTGTATTCGTTGGAGCCCTGGAGAATAAAATATTTCTGAATGGATGTATATGAATGGATTGTATGTATATTGTAAGCATGTGATGCATGCGGCTTCTTTGTTTCGAATATGCTCTAACCAACATTACTTTATTGGTTTAGCAACGCTAGCTATAAAAGAAAGATAATAGCATTTCCATGAAAGCCCACATTATTATTCGAGCTGGTAATATAAATGTACATATTTCAAGCAAAGTTTACCAGATAATAACCAAGTAGGTAGGTACCTATGTACATTGAGAAGTTATAAATCCAGAAAACAATTTTAAGGTAATAAGTTTTGCGGAGGAACTTTGAGAAATATAACATTACGGGATGGGAGTATACATAGAATTCAATTTTCTTCTAATAAAAATAATGCATTCAAACTTAAGCGACGCTACAGATTTTTCAATTTTCCAATTTGCTTGGGGGAATGCGGAGCATAGCTTATACGAAGGGCAAAGAGCAGGTGTTTAGGACTGAATGAAATAACTTGAATAGGAGATGAAGTCCAGATTGATGAAGAAGAAAAATGTGTGTTTTTTAGGTTACCATGTCAATTCTTTCATGCATTTTTTTTCTGAGTTGCAACCACGAAATTCACCTATCATTTCTATCTATGAAGTATCACATTCAATCAATTTCACCTTCCAGCTTCCCTCCAACCCTTCACATTGTAAAAAGAAAGGAATAAATTTGGCAATAAATTATTCGTTTCGGTATATACGTATAACTATTTGTGTAGGAAGTTCAAACTGAGGCGTACTTGGCAGTACCCTATAAAGTCTTTATATTATAACGCACCCGTCTACCATCTCCTAATAATACACCCAAGTTTCACTAGGGATTTTTCAAAAATAGCAGACCTACTACATCATTCTATGTACATACCTACTTTAAAGCGGTCTGGTACATTTATCTGTGGTAAGTAATAGGACCCGTTCTGCAAACTGTGTGCATTTAATTATGCAACATCCAATTTAACCCAGGCCCCTACCTACTGCTACATGCAATCCTTGTACAGGAATAAAAATGGGAGAAAGCCATTGCCATTCATGCGTTTTCCTCACGTTTTTCATGAGCAACAAATGATAGAATGTGAGTTTGGTAGAAGCCTGCTTTTGAACAGTTGCAAGAAATACTTACCATATTATCTATGTGTTGTAGTACAAGGGGAAATGGAGCAAAACAATTATTACTGTGCTTTTCAGTTCATCGCTCTGCCCCGCTCAGACGGAGATAAGCGACGATCATTAAACGGAATAACTTGTGTTCGAGTCGGGAGTCGTAGAAAGAATCATCAATGAAATCACTGGGTGGAAAGGAACTATTAGTCGTAGGCTCCCTGGCTCCTTCTTGGTGAACATTGCATTGGGAATTTTCAAATATTTAGCAATATAAAATATGAACTAAGGGTTTGGGTAACAACTGCATTGCTACTTCCCTGGGGAGTCATTTTACAAGATTTTAGTGTTGCATCGTGTCCTTTCACCCTTTTCGTTTCAAGTCATTAGGAATTTAATCTGACCGAAAGCCCGAGAGCTATATGCCATCAATGACCTAATCTGGGAACGCCAGTACAGTGTTTATGGAGTGCTGTCGTTCTGGCCAGTACTGCCAGAGTAATGAGGTAATTATTTTAATATTGGGGGTACGTATAAATTTTAATACACATTTTATGGACGATCTCGAAAGTCATCATGCATGCTTAAGATGAGTTCCGTCCACTTTCACTTCACCCTGTAATAGATGACCCAAGTGAGTAGTTTCACACCCTTAATGGACTTGATGAAGCAAGTATACTCAACTGAGGAGGGGAAAGTTAATTCAGTTCGAAATTCCCAATCTGGAACTTGATGATAGCTTTACATACTCGAATGCCCTGCCCGTCAAATTGGATATCTACCTGAATGCATCAAACCTGTGGAAGCTTATGTACATTTTCCCGTGTGCATAATTAAAGACAACCTGTTTAACGAGCAAAATTTTTGACCCCTCAAACCACTGCGGGCTCTAAATGAACCATATGATACTCTTTTTGATAGACTCCTTAATTATGATCATTAAAGGGAGCAATGTGATCCATTCTACTACATTGATAAGTTTGTCTTTATTGGAGCGACTCTTTTGTCCTCGAGAAAGGTAAGGAAATCTCCCCAATAAAACAGTTACCTAATACCCCTGATTACTACGCTTGCATGTACAGAAATATAATGGTTGCTGTAAACTGTACATGTAGGGCTGGTATCTAAAATGAAATCTTTAAAGCATACGCATCCCCATAGCATGGAAGGGTCAACGGCAATAATTCTTCAACTCGGGATCTCGAATGACTTGCACCACTAATGTGTCTTTTAAGAACAGCAATTTATTATACTGTAGTGCTGCAGCAATAACTTCCAACCTCGGGATGCGCTTAATAGCTATGGAAGTACTACTACGTTTTTTTTTTAAAGTTTAGTACCTACCTATGCACCTTTGTACATGTTTCTCAGTGAGTCGGCGATTCAGTATTGTTCGGGGAAAAACGTAAGCACATTTATTCGGTATTGATTCTGACTTTCAATTTCGCATGAAGTTCACGTATGTATAGCCCCAGGTCTCTACTATTAGTTGGTCTTAGCTAGTTACTCCTGTTTACTAACCAGTCTTCTTGGACAACCAAATTGCTTCTACTTCCGATTTGTTTGACTTAAAGCATCCGATTGTGAAGTAGAGATATGCTCTTGTACATTGCTCGAAATTCTAGTGTTCATCTTCTCGGCTACGAGCATTTTATATTATATTGTTACATGATTTGTTCAGTTTGTCTTCTCTCCAGTCAATGGACGTAAGTATTAGACTAATTGTATTTGTAATGCAATGAATTCGTCTAGACTATTTGCTCAGTTATAGCTACAAGACGCTAGATCAATAAACAATCTAAACCACTATTATAATTTAATTAGCAGTAAATCCTCAACGTAGCTTTTTGTAGACGTCAGGGCACGTAATTCGGCAATTTGGTGGGCGCGGGCACCATAGGCAAAAATTAAATTCGGAAACGCATGGATGATTCGAAACTTGATGGAGCTTTGGAATAAACAGTAGCAACCTACATACATTGGATACTGCCGCACACGCTGTATAAACTTAACCGTGAGGGATTCAGTGTGAAAATCACTATCGTCTTCATTCGACTTCAGTCTGCAGCATTTTGTCCTTTAAAACTTTTGCAGTAGATTCTAGTTTGAAATCGGATCAAAATCTGACATTCTGAAATATTTAATTCCAAGATGTAGTAAGACTTAAGCAGCTTACATTAGAAAGCATCAGTTAGATAACTTCCTATTTGAGGAGGGGACAGTAAGTAAAGCGGCTAAACAAGTCTCAGATCTAAAATAATATCTGTAAATCTTATACAAAAATCATGTACCATACAAATTTCAGAAACAAGGAATTCTTTTTTATTGTATCTGTGTATATACTACTCTAAAAAAAATTACAACAACACTTTAAGTCTTCCAAATATTGTCGTAAAATAAAGCTATTACTTAGAATTTAGATAGGTTATCAACTGCAAAATCCGATGAAATTAAATGTTGGCAATTTCGGCTATACCATTTACGAAAACTTAACTTCTCCAAACCGGTATGCCTCGTAAGCTAAACTGTAGATAACAAGATACCTAAAAAGTACTGAATTGCACAGAACAACGTTGAAAGTTTCTCTATAATCCCAAGAACCCTGACATTTTTTTCATGTGTCGTAGGCTTCAAGGATTTTAAGCCACAGGAACTGTGGCCTCGAGACTACTTCACAGGTGTGGTGTTAATTTGACCGCGACCGCCCTCCCCCCTCCCCTAACATAACACAAAGTCACCAGTTTGAGTTTGAATAAAACCTCCAAAAAAACTAATTAGTTGAACATGAAAAGCTTAAAAAGTATGTCATGAAAGTAAGAGATTTCAAATTATCTGCAGGAAATGAGTTCTGTCCTATCTAGTAGCACTGGGCTAAAGTTTAGTTTCCACATCCACGTATTTAAACCTATCTCGAAAGGATTTTAGGTTATCAATCTTCCAATAAAAGAAATGTAAGTTTCTTATCATTAGTCAACGTATAACGTAGGTATGCACATATGCGTATTTGTAACATCTCTGATTTTCACTTGCTCCTTACTCAACTGTAGGTCAGACTCACAAACTGTTCTGTTTTCCATGAAGTGATCTGACTTACCGTAAATGATCAAATACATACTACGAAGGGGCTTGGGATTCTAACTCCTAACTTGGTTTGTTGTACGCCGTTCTCCAACGGTACGTGGGACACTGGAAATATTTTTGGTGATTAAATGTACCCAGTTTAGGTTAGTTGTATCTTTGACCTGTTGAACAGGTGAAATTAAAAGACAACCAGTAATTTAAGACGTTAAAAAGGGTGAAAAATGTCTGTACCAATGTTTATTCGAACTTAAGAATGGAGTGATTTAAAGGCAGTTTTCCTAAAGCGCGTGTCTCTAATAGATATTGCAAATTGTACCGTACGGTACAGGTGGTAGGATCTGAGCTGAATAGTATGCGGGGGTACTATTAGATAACGTACGGTACTCACTGTCTCAGTATATAACTGCCCACAATGAAGCTCCTGCGAACACTTAACATTTATGAGGAGCGTCTTATATACATACTTCCGTGATAAAAATGAAATGATTACGTCGGTAAGTGTACATACGTACAACGAACGAACAATACAATGGAGGTTTTATTCTATTTAAGTAGTTACAAATTATGTCAATACTGAAGAACCCTAGGATTTGCCACAATTTCCATTATTTTCAAAGCTTTCCATACAGAAAATTTGAGGATTTTCATATTTTAATATTGTGGAGTGGAATCAAATCGGGTTTAGACTTTCGTCAAACATTCTTATTATTTTATTACTTTTGTACAATGCCCAAGCATCAGACCATGGCATAGGCATCATACTATTAATCCTTGCTTTTCAGTTTCAGTGATTGGGTTTCTCAGCCATTTGTGAATGGAATAAAAAGTTGTTGGTCTCATTCTAAGCGCAATTTCAACATTAAGTTATTTATGCCTCCGCTATTTGAAAGCAGTATTTAAATATTGAACAGTCTGAGACTTATAAAAAGTTAACTCAAACTCATACTCTAAGGATACGTCGAAGTGTCTTTTTTTTTACAGTTAAACGGCTGTTTCGCAGTGCGTAAAAAAGCCGCGTGCTCAAGAAATCTGGACAAATCTGCGTTCACCATCTATTCTCCAGCACCCCTGACACCTAGACACTTCCACTACTTTAAATTAATTACACAAATTATATAAATTACTGGAAACAAAATTATGAAACGTGTACTGAGTCCGTCGTGCTACCCTCGTTGGAGGACAGTGGACAGTGTCAGCTTTGTTTTGTTGGAATAAAGTTCGTCTTTCTCTCTCCCTATAATTTTATCTTGTTATAACGGCCACGTGTGTTATAACCGACTAACATTTTACAACAAACTGCACCGAGTATTTTGCCGCATGCGAATCCGGCCGCATTCCATTACATTGTTTACGACTAATAAGCTAGGTACATGCAACCTTTCGGGTTGCAAATCAACTCGTTATTTAGTTTAATTTTCTGCGACTTTGTGATTGTGTACACCATTTTTTAATTCCGTTGAAATCCGTTGAACCGGCAGTTGTTGACAGAAATCCTCGTTCTTATAAAATGCTTTCGTATCTTTGGAACGAGGGTCAAGTCAAAGATGTACATACCTCTGCTGTTAGTACTGTACACACGTAAAGAAGGTGCAAATGTATAATTTTTCCGGATTTGACGAGGACTGTGAGGTAAAGTGCGGAGGATTCTCTTGGACATATCGATCTGTAAGATTCCACTTTAACTTCAAATGGGAACTTTTGCCATGGCATTTCGTTTGCCTTTGGAAGTCTTTGGAAGTCACAAGGATTTTACATTGCAAACTGAAATGTCTCTTTAGCCCCATTATCCAATCTTCTGATCCCATCTTCAAATTCAGCGTTCGATTGAGAACATGAAAGACAGCCTTTACGTTCATCTTATCTCTGATTGAAGAACTCTTTCGCTACCTTCCAACACTTTTCCCTGACGATCTGTCCAATCACTTGGCTAGGGTGGACTGAGGCAATATTGCCAACGTTACAATGGGCACCTAAAATATGTAGATTGTATTATTTAATCGTGCTTCTACGGATACGTTTTTTTCAAAAAACCAGTTTAATATTCATAAGCATTCGTGTTTGTGTAATAATTAATGTAGGTAGTTGTTGACACTAAATCAAATTAGAGCATTTCTAGAAAATCTGTTTTAACCCATTATATTTCTGTACCTCATATTTGCCTATTTGTTGCATTTGCCCCCCTGGACACTGCTTTACTACCTTGTGCAATCTCGATAATTCCATGTCCAGTTTTCCATCCGCACAGGGGCGGAAAAAGGTCAAACAAAGAGTAAGCCGTTAGGCTTCAGGGGCAACAGGCCCAATATGGAACGCATAACGGAAGCAAGGCCTCTCCGGCAACGCCAGACTGTCCGACTGACCAGTCCGCCCCTGCATCCGCATCCGCCAACTACTTTGTAAACTATATATAGGTACCAGAAAAAAGTACTTACCTACTTATCTATTATTCAGTTTTGAATAATGTTGTAACTACTAGCAGATTCAGATGAATACAAATCCCCTCCTTTCAATTCTCCGGCGTCGTCCGTTTGTTTGTGTGTTACATGCATAGGCAGCTCAAAGTTCCTAAAACATAGACTGCGTACATCAGTATAGGTATGTATGTATGGGGTATTGTATGGGGCGGGTCCGAGCTTATTCAACAACGTTGCAGTATGCATTTTGGAATGAGGTAAAAGTAAAAGCAATAACAGGGAAAAAACTTGTAAAAACAGAATTACGTAGTAGTCACGGATTTTTCATTATAGAATTTAAATTTTTTAGTTTACCATGTTTCTTCAAAGAAGACGTAACATATATTCGTTCCTTTGTTGCTGCATTTAATTAGTTAGGAAAAATTAAAGAATAAAGGACTCATTTAATTAGTTATAAATCTTTTCTACAAGCCAGTCTAGCTTCAGAATTCAGATCAACGTAACTAACGTAAGCAAACAATCTCATTAGACTGAGTAGTTCTCCTGAAATTAAATGTCTTTGAAGTAGCAAGCCTTTATACATGCGCTAAAAACAGGGAACCACCGGAAAAATGATAATAATTATATTTATTGAAGTTCGGGATTAAATCAAACTTATATGACAGAGGATGTTCCAAATGATTCCTAATGAACAGAGATGAAAGCGCTTCTGCAAAAGTTCACATTCACGGTCCAGCCTGTGCATGCCAAGAGTGCGCTGGTATGTATATTATGGACTATGGACAAGTTGTAATTAAATTGACGCCTACTGGCAGAAAAAAGGACGAATAAAAAAAATCCTGCAAACTAGCGCACAAAATGAATGCAGCAGCTGCTTGGACCTTCTATATTACGTGAAACAAGGGGAATACAGCCCACTCACCCTGCTTCTTTTGGCGATTGATTATCAGTGAGACAAAGGTGTATTTTGTGGATCATTTCTCTTGGCCCAAATATTCTGCCTTTATAATTGACTGCTCCTGCTAGTTCCATTTCACTGCACTTCTTTATTCCGACACACGATAGAAGTTTCTCTTCCACTCATCAGCTCTGATTGATGGCCAAGCAGTGCTTCCCAGTTTCCGCTTATTCTCAACGAGTCACACAACAAAACCATAGACTTGGAGCTAGCGCACCTCTGCTTTCTTTTATACGTGTCTTCAACTATGATGGGAACAGCTGAAGACGTAAACGATGCAAGATCTGTTATCTGTTAAGTAGATATACTTTTTGTACGAGCCACGACATTTTATACATTATTGGTCAGAGTATTAAAGCAATGGCAATGAATTGTTTCATAAATGCTTTCAGTAACTTAGGAAGTATGTATGCATCAGCATAATAAAGATATCACACGTTACAGCGTCCCTTAGCATGACTCAAGGCTTCCACAGAACTACGAAAGGGAAAGTTCGTTTACTTTTGAATGAAGTTGTTTCGCCCCTCAACCCTGGATGTATGTATTAGGGTTCATTTGTGAAAAGTAGAGAACATGTATTAGTGTACTTGCTGACAAATTTATTTAGTCATTTTTAAGTAAATAAACTGCATAAAATGATTGATTGCTCAAATAAGTACGAGGCTGCGGGACTATTTAGACATATGTAGCTTATACAGTAGCCAAACGACCTAATAAAAGGTAAGTATACACTCTAAGTACCAGAAATCATTGAAAATCCGTCCTATGCCCATTGTAAACGCATTAGAAGAACTTTCAATAGGTTAAGGATGCATTTTTGATTTATCAGGGATCTTTTCGTAGAGGTTTCATACAACTTTCTTCAACGAAAATCCGAAATCGGGAATAATCTAGTACGGGTTACTAATAGTTTTCCAATACTTTTTTTTGTAACACTGGAAGTTAGACGAAAGTGAGGTATGTATACAGTATACAGGTGAGTTATGTGAATAACTTGGGCAATCGAAAGTGAGACCCGTACAAAACGCATCCTGGCGTGCTATGCACACCACGACAAATAAGCACGTGCATAATAGTTTCATGCATAAAC
>JAQFZC010001630.1:0-28256 GCA_034695205.1 Dicyrtoma fusca | reverse complement strand
TAAGAGGCAAAATGGGTTACATCTTAATAAAACTAAATGCAAAGTGGTGCATCTTGCTTACTAGGAGCATAGCTTATGTATATAGTTATACTAACTAGGTATATCTAGGAAGATAGCTTATAGCTATCGGTAGCTAGTTAACAACTAACTGACTGAAATTGTTCTTATTAATCGTTGCTAACTTAGCTATAGTTAAGTTTGCTGGTGAAATCAAGGTCTAAAATAACCTTGAAACAGCAAGGGTATACTGATACACCACTTGCTTTTAGTTGTGATTGGGTGTAACCCATTTTCCCTGGACACAGACGATACGCACATATCGTGGGTGAAGAAGCTAGCATTGTGACGCAAGAATAAATACCACAAGTACACATATGCCTTGCACCTTTGAAGGTCAAATATCTGTTTTAAAACTTTTCCTATTTTTGAAACGTGAGTTGGACTATCCGTATCGCCACAATGCTTCTTCGTCCACGATATATTCCTCCTGAATAAGAAAACACATCTGGTTAATTTATTTAAGAACTCCTGCAAAATACAAGATTGAAAAGTACTTTTGTAACGTTGAATTACAAGGGATGGAAAATACAATTGTTCACAGCCAAAACCAAGGGGGGGGGGGTACGTCACAGGTGTTAGTACCCGATGAAAGTTCAGAAGCGGAAATTCCCAGATTCATTGGACCTTTTGGTACGTTTTAATTCTTTTAAAGGCTACTTCAGCGTCCAGATAGGTATTTAGATTCACTATTTTTAATTGAATTTTATAGGAAAAAAACAAAAGGTTCTATGGAGTCAAAGACAGAAATTGAGCCAACAGCCGGCAGAGACCATAATTGACCTCTCACCTCTACCTCCCGTTAGTGTAAGTCGGCCGTCTGCCTCCACTGACCCCATGAACGCCAGTGCAGGTCGTCAAGAAGATGGGAGACCCAAGCAGTCATCTTCGACAGCCAGAAAATCTCCAAAAACTACCCAAACAAACTTTAAATGCCAAGATTGTTCTAAAGTAATTAGTAACGCCAGAAATTTCAAGTACCATCGCTCTGTCCACGAAAGAACCGCTGAGGAGCTGCTTGCAGCCACTTGTCCGATCTGTGGAAAGACCTTCTGCAACCGAGCCTACCTTCCGAATCACATGAAAATACACACTGATGCTAGCGAGTTCAAGTGTAGATTTTGTGACAGGGCATTCATTCAAAGGTATGTAAACTTCATTAAGTATTTATCAGTTTTTTGTTCAGTAATTTAATGGTTACAAACATACAATTAATACAAATAAACTATGTAATCACTAGTTAAGGGTATATAGAGTTTTAAAAGTATATACATATATGTATAATACATATAGTATGTATGTATATTAGGAGTATGGTAGTGCGGCAATGTGCTATTGAATTCTGAATACTACTACACAATACTACAACAGTGTTTACAATTTACAATCATTACAATTTACATTACAAAGTTCATCACAGTGCAGTTACAATTTTTTTTACTTTCTACTGCTTACAGAAGGTGGAAACTCGTTTTGCTTTTTTGATTAGCATTAAAATGCACTTTGTTGAGTTTAGAAAGCATACATGTTTTATTCTTTATCTCAGACGATACAAAGTTTATTTTTTTTTCTGTCACTAGGGTAGACTTAGGGGAGTCAACCTTCAATATTAGCTGTTTACACTAGGCAAGTGTGCTTCCTAGAACATTATTTTCTTCTAGTAACTTGTATTTTAAATTACAAGTTTCGAAATCTTAGACACAGTAAAAGGGTGATCTTATGTAATTAAACAATTACATAATAATATTTCAGGTTGCATGCTAAGTAGTAATAATAAATAAATAACTTATATCATATTTAGCTTTCCTTTTTAGTTCCATCCCAATTGTTTACATTTTCTGGAGATCAAAATCAAGTAAAGTATTTACTATATTCATAAATTAAGAGCGCCTCTACGTAACTAATAAAACTCAAAACGAATGCGCAGGGCTGCACACACTTTACATCTTGCCAGCCATTCGCGTCCCAAAATCCACGAATGTCACATTTGCAAGGACACATTCAGCCGAAAAGATGTTTTGCGGGCGCACATGAGAATCCACACGGGGGAGCCACTCTATACTTGCTCAATGTGCAACACTTGCTTTTGTTATCAGACTACTCTTCACCGACATGAGAGAGTAATAAAAAAATAATAATACCAATTTATAATATTATTACAAATGTAGAAATAGTTGTAACATTTTATTTTAAAAGGTGCAGCATTTTAAAAACAACTTGCTTCTTAATAAATGGATTTAATTTCACAGACTGTTCACCGTGTTGCCCAAGACCCGTTTAGGGCCACTTCAATTCCGCATACAGTGTCTTCAACGTCACCAGCAGCTGTGGTAACATCCGGAGTCGTCTCTACAAAAACTTCGTCCGCTGTTGCTGTGACCCATGCTAAGCTTGTCCGTGATCAAAGTTTACCCACGAGTTCTCTTTTTACAGAACGCTTGCTTTTACAAACTGGGAACAAAATTGAAATGCATTCCAGCAACAACAAAACGATTTGTACGGGAACCCAATTCAAAACAGGCTCGAGTTCGTCTCTACCAGTGATGACCAAGTCTAGTCTGACTTAACTAGATGACTATTACGTGACTAGACTTTTCGACTTTTTACGGCCGCATGACTTGACTAGACTAGACTAGCTGACTCTTTCAAAACTTGTGACTTGACAAGACTAGACTAGCAAGAGGCGCAGAAAAAAATGACTAGACTAGACTACCCACGATTCTACCTATGTTAAGGGATGGTTGACTAATTGACTAGACTATATAGACTTGACTAGGATTGACTTTGTGCTGACTAGACTAGACTAGAAGCAGGCCTCAAAAACAGTGTGACTAGACTAGCTGACTTTGATTTTCGACGTGACTAGACTTGACTAGACTAGCAAAAATTTTGGGTAACATTGGTCTCCACATCGACTAGTCATCTCGACCGTGGTCAAAGGTCAAAGTTCCCTGTTTCATCAAGCGGGCGGTTATTCTTCCGCAAACAAGTCATCAAGTTTTGCCTGTCGAATCAAATTCCAGCGTCCACAAAATAGTAACTGTAAAATATACTTCTTTTAAAAGTTTTTCTTTAATTGATTCTTAAGTAAGAAAAAGTAATTAGTGTTACTGTAATTAGTTTAATTTAATCATTACTTCGTACAGTGTACGAAACATTTGAGCCATTACGCGGTACCTAGCGCATCGCTAAACAAATAGCATGCTTTATCAGCTGTAACTATTTTTGTATAATCATTGGTGCACAATTTCCATTAGATACTAACTCATTTGTTAACCTTTTCGAAACAGTACTATCTTTAGTTTTGGCTGTTTTGAAAACGGTAATTTCTAGATTTTGACCTTTTAAGTGTTATTTACTAGTTTTGACCTTTTTGAAAAAGTGTTATTTACTAGTTATAACCGTTTTGAAACAGTTAATTTATAGAATTAAACACTTTTGTAAAGCATTCTTTCCATGGCTCCCCAGTTCCGAATAGGTTAATAGTTAGTAAAGTAGGTATGTGTAGGTACTTGTTAATTTAATTATCATATCTGATAATCTATGTATATTCAGTTACCCACAAACGCACTCATACTATAATACCGTATCTACAGCTAGTAGAGTATTTGAATACAAAAATACAATAATTATATTAATAAATCCCATTTAATTGCGTGCGTGTACATACAAAAACCACTAAATCGCGATTTTGACCCCGAAGATACACCCCCACATACTCGTGGCTACGTTTTCGTTTTCTGAATCTACTTTTCAAGAGCTTTCTAATGGTGTATCACATGTGCTTGTAACTCCATTTTTAATTTTTTCCCTTAATTATGTAAGTGTAGAAATCATTGAATTCCATCTGTGTACATACTAAAACCACCAATTCGCGATTTTGACCATGAAGATGCCCAGATACTTGCCGCGACCTTTTCGGTTTCCGAATCTATTCTTCAAGGGCTTTCGAATGGTGTATTACTTGTGCGTGTAACTCCATTTTTAATTTTTTATGCAAATTATAGGAGAGTAGAAAAAACATGGCGAAACTTGAAAGTTGATTCAATAAAAAGTTCACACTTGACACAGAAGTAATGTAAAATCCTAGCTTTAAAAGTATAACCTCTTGAAACTCTACAAGAAACTTATTAAAATTCTTAATTACCTAGTTCTTGGCTAAGAAAAAATAATGAGTGTAGATAACTATATTAGTTCAAAGTATAAAAGCATAGGTAGGTACTATGTTTTTTTTTAGTACTTACTTGTGCGTATATACGCATTTTAAGCAGTTAACGTCCTACAAAATATATGTACATATTAGAAAGCCCTCACGTCTAGCATAAAATGGCGTTTATATGTAATTTCTACAATCTCCTATAATTAGATGAAAAAATTAAAAATGGTGTTACACGCACATGTGATACACTATTTGAAAGCCCTTGAAGAGTAGATTCTAAAACTGTAAAGGTCATAGCATTTATCCACCCATCCTCATGGTCAAAATCGCGATTTTGTGGTTTTTTTGCAAAAAAATCAAAATACGGTTACACATACATATGATATACCGTTGGAAAGCCCTTGATGAGTAGATTCCAAAAACCAAAAGATCGCCGCAAGCATTTAGGCATCTTCATTGTTAAAATCGCGATTTTGTGATTTTTTTGCAAAAAATTCAAAATAGGGAAACACACACATGTGATACACCATTTGAAAGCCCTTAATGAGCAGAATCCAAAAACCAAAAGGTGATAGCAAGTATCTGGGCATCTTCATGGTCAAAATCGCGAATTGGTAGTTTTAGTATGTATACACGTATATTCCTTATGGGATGTGGTCGGTACTTACTCGAATGTACAACAAAATTACCCGTAGGCCTACGGTCTGTAAGAGGCCAGTTAGAAGAAAAAAAACAAGGGCGCAGCCCTTGTTTTTGGAACCTACATATTTCCCAACAAACCAACACTTCCACACACCTAAACGACCACAATTTTGAGATTTGGTCGGCAACTCGTCTAGACATAAAAATGGGACAATACAACTCAAGTTCAAAGGCAGCAAAAAACCGAATGATTATTTCCAACGCCTAAATGCATCCGCGTTCTTTGCAGTGAACCATCAGATTGTAATTTTCTTCCTCTTGCAACCAGACAAAATATACACAATGGACAAAGCAACCAAGAGATCGCCGAAAAGGGTAATTATACAAACCGCTTTACGGCACTCGCAAAATAGGACAGCAATAAAAACGGACACGATTATGCCACAAAAGGTAAGTACCATTCTTTGCCTTTTCACGGAATGTTCAGCCCATTTTTATTGCTTTAATCGAGTTGGCTTCCATGACAATGGAGAGGTTAAACTATAAAATAACACAATACTCAGGTCGTGTTGTGCGTATGGCAAAGATTGAATTTAGCGTGGGATAGCCAGTTTTGGGGTTTCATTATTCCTCTTCAGGTTGAAAGGCAATATTTTCACAGGTATTCTAAATACCTGTAATAGGTATTTAGAACTCGACAGATTTACCAGCCAGCTGGTTTGTAGTTAGCGGATTACGTTTGGTTTTTCATAAAGTTCGTTATTACAGGAAGTAACAAGTACTGTAGCTTGTCTAATACAACGAATAACAATTAAGTCAATGCAAAATTGAAGTATTAAATAGCAACCGTTAGCAAATGTAGTTAGTGAAGTGGGTTGACATGAAACTCGGTATGAATTAAGAAATGTTTGAACAGAAAAACCTGAATTATGAGATGTTTCTACTTTGTACAGCTAAGCAAAGCTATGTAAAATTCGTTTATAGGCAGCTTGCTTGTAGGCATTCTTCTCAAAAAATTTATAGGATAAGAAATAAGCAGGCATTTTTTTAATGGTAATAGGCACGTTTAACGGATGGAATAGGCACGTGGCATCAAGTACAATATTGGCAGGCAGAGAAAAAACCACATAAGCATGTAGGCCTGTGTAGGAAGGTTAGTTTTTGCGCACCTTTGATTGAAAACGTACTTTAGAGATAAAAATCGAAGATACTTGGCTCATTAACTCAACTGGATTTATGTATAGGCCAAATGCTAAAGCGTGCCTAAATCCTGCAACGGCTGCTTAATGACTACATATCACTTTAAACCAGGTGAGTTAATGAGAGAAGTATCTTTGATTTTTGTCTCTACAGTACATTATCTTTTTTCTTTTCAATTCTTTTCTTATTTTTAATTCGTGGTGTTTTCTCCCTGGACGATTTTTACCACATGCATACTAAACCTTTTACTAACCTTATCTTGCAGCAATACATATTATATGACGTTATGTATTTACATGCTGTTAAGTATTTTTCACAATTTGAATGTATAAGGTTGATTTACTTATCAGATGGACGGAGGATTCTTACAAAGCATCCTATGTATTTGTCTTTTGCTTGGTCGGGTTTGGTTGGTGTGAAAAACTTGTGGTGTCATTATTGTCATTATCTCTGTGAATATTACTGAATATTGTAGATACCTACCTCTGTTCGCCTGTATGCATGGAATGGATAGTTCCGTTCTGTTCTGTTCTGTTATGGATGTATGTAGATGCGACTGAGGATTTGATAAGTGATGTGACACTTTTCTCTTATGTCCTTTGTGTCACTATACAGGCAATCAACTCAAGTCAAGTCAAAGAGACAGGATTGCTGTGAGAAGTACTGCCCCACACGCACCTACTCTACTACTACACTTCAATTCAATTCAACTCAACCCAACTCACCAGAAACGAATAGAGAATCATGGAACGGAGCAGTGGAGCTGAAGCTATAGCCTGGAGAAAGAGCTGCATACCTATATACTTACTGAAGATCAACTTGACCTAACCCCTTCCATTCCATTCAGTTTCTCTCCTTTACTCTTTTAGTATTAATTCGAGTCGTGAGGGCAAGGATAAGAGACGTAGAGTGCAAAATTACATGAAACAAGTATATAATATGTTTACCAGATCGCTGTACATACATACAGGCGCTGTACATACATACAGGCGCTGTACATACATACAGGCGCTGTACATAGATACAGGCGCTGTACATACATACAGGCGCTGTACATACATATAGGCACTATATGTACATACGTCATGGTTCACTATCCTTCTTTCTCGCCATACTTTATTCTACTTCGGGTCCTTCCTGGTAGTTGGTGCCAACGCTAGTTGAGATTTGAAATGAAAAGCTTCTATGAGCTTATGAGGGCGCACTCACTCACTCACTGCCACTGCAGTCCTAACATTCCTGTAACAATTTGTCTGTACCAAAAATAGTAGAGTGGTACTAGGTCTTGTACTAATGTTACATCCAGCTGCAGATGATACACCAAAATGACAATACAAAATATAGATATCACTGTGTCTCAAATGTCAGTCATCTTTTTCTACGTACACTAATATCCCCATTCCTTTATTTGCTACCATTCTATCCGCATATGTATACATGAACATGTTTTAAGTCCAAGCATTCAGTCCACTACATAGGTACATAGCATATAGCATGGCAAATTGAAATCATTGAAGATTCTTCTGTCACTATAGTTAGATACCGTATCCACGCGTGTTGAGGGCCTGAGATAAGCTTGGAAAGGCAGAATTGTCTAATACATACATATACTGGCATTGGGTTGGTGGGGTTTGCTATCTACTGGTATGGCTTAGCGCTGGCTTATGGCTGTGTTCTAGTGTTCTTGTTGATTTAAAATGGAATAGGTAGCTGACATAACCCTTTTTTAGGACTCATTACTCTGCTCTCGTAAAACTGAGCAGAGTGAATTGAACATGGTGACAAAAGGCCCTTGAAGGCAACACCTCACACTTGAATTACTTCCACATGGACCCTATCCTCTCCTCCTTCCATTATCTCCAGCATCAGTACAATATAAGCACGTATACCTAGTACACAGCCATCCTATACGTCCAGTTTCCAGTTCCAGTGACGGTGTACTAACTTTCTACACTGTACTGGCATGCAATACCATACGGTCTGCTTCCAGTTTCCCAATCCTACATAATATGTAATCAGTTTAATCATACATATGTGATGATACAAAATATATAAAATGCCATTGCTATTTACTTATTCTCCCTGTATGAATGAACGAAGCAGGTTGCTTTAGTTTGTATGCGTTTTATAAGTTAAATGTACGTACATATTGGAATGTCAGTTTTATTTAGTGATTCTATGACACTTAATACGCCAGCTGGAATGTGACCTGCAAGCCTGCATGTATATTTTCCGTCTATATCTGTATGTATGTTGGTGACGTTGGTAGGTGCCTACATACTTTTAATTTTTCTATATTGGTATTTTCAAAATTGTAGTAGTGGTTCGTGAATTACAAGCAGGTAATAAATATGTAGGTACTAATGAAATTGATTTGATAGTCTAAAGTCTAACCTGACACATCACATGTCAAAGGATGGCTTGACATCTTACCTACACAAATGTGACATGTCAGAACAATATTTGGGGTTTCATTAAGAGCTTAGGGAAGTGGACACGATGGGAAGAAAGAGGAAAAGAGCAATAGCCATCCCAGCAACGATGCTGCTCACTGCTCATTACGCTCAAGTGACTCCTGTTCCTTACCTTCAGAGAAAGTGTCTATATGCTATACATCTAATGCGTAGCATAATACAGTACAATAGTATATGGAGCACCACAGCACAAGTAGCATGTTTTTATTGCTCATTTATTTATTTGTGCAAGTGGTTTTTGGTAAAATGTGGAAATCAAAAGTACCTGTACGAAGAGTCATGTAGGCTGGGACGCTGGGAAATACAAGCCATTTACAATGGATAGGAGGGGTACTAGTGTTCGTCACAGGTATGATACACTATACATTGTTCAAAGTAAAAGCTACTAGATACATAATTAAGTATGGTTACAATGTATCTTAAATACTGTAGGAAAGAAAGGTAGGTAGATAAGTATTTACGTTGATTATTATTATCCAAATACTTGACAGAGGTAAAACTCAATGAAGCTCAAATATTATTAGGTACATAGATGTATATGTAGGTTTATACTTTTTCTGCATGATTGACCATTGCTTGACAGCTTTCAAGTTCATGAGCAAAGATTCTCCAGAATCTACACAGAGAGAGTACAAAAATACAGAAGCTCGAAAAATGTTTCCACGGAAGTTCAAAAGTATCAAATGGGGCATGGGGCTCTCTCTTCTAAGCAAGATGTATGTAGGTAGAAGGTAGTGTGTCTTTGATCAACGGACAAGTGTACACATTTTAAACATTGTTGAATATTACTACATGGAAATGCTGACCGACGAACGTCAAGAAATATGATAGTTTTTTTATGTACAATACCAAATACCCTCAAAAGTCCATAGCTAACGATCAGTTTGAAACTAGGATGAGGACCAAGACCGTGTTCCTTGTCCCCGGTCCACTCAACGATGAAAATGAAAATGAACTCCTAAACTACATAAACGGAGAGGCAAAGGGCAACTTAATATGAATGCAGTACAAGTACAGTGCAGTGTGTGGACAGAGTAAACCAACCAGACCAGAACAAATATTTTTATACGGAAATTCTTTTAAATGTGTTATGCATTGTAACTTGGAACACACTGTCTCTATATGGATCCTAAATACCTACAAAATCTGTAGTATCATTTCGAGTTTGTTTTTTTGGTTCGTAGTTTATTAGTATTATTAGCTATGTGCAGAGTTACAGGCACAAATGCATAAGTGTAGACCCGCACCTACCCAAATACCCATCTACCCGTCATAAAGGCAGGGACGGACCCTGCATGAGTGCACTTGGCCTGGCCCCTCTGTTTCATGGGATGGGAAATATTATGTAACCACATTTTGACGATTAGAACCATTAATAGTATTATTATTGGAAATTGATACCTTTCTCAATACTCCGTGTTGTACTTTTTCTACCAGCTGGGGTTCCATTACACTATACGGACGTACGCTACTATCTTTAAAAAAAACTGACAAATTTTCAATGAATTTTAGCTTTGAGTTCATTTCCATGAAGATAAGAGGTTTCCTTAGCAGTACAGGAAGATAATGGAAGATATAAATTCGTGAAACTGATCCTCTTCCATCTTGAGCCGTGGTGGAGGCACTTTAGTTCAAGTTTGAGAATTTGGTTTACAATTATTGGAATCGGAGATATTTAGTTTTATTTTCAGCACAATAGAAATCCGAAATCAATACGGAGATTTAAAGAATAGCTTTGAGGGTGGCAAGGTGCCTTATGCATTTCCCTTTATAACGATCCAGAAATGCGTTTCTATTGATATACCTTTAAATAGTTTAAGTATTTTGTCTATTTATGCGTTTCAACGCAAATTCCATTGAACCTGCTTTCTGTTTTCAAAAACTTTTAAACGACATTTTCCCCATTAATGAAATTCGTATTTTTACAAAAACTCTGATAAAAATTCACAGAATATTTATTAGAGATTTAAAATACAATATTTACAAACTTGTACACCTTTAAATTATTCGGATTTTTTTATTCGTTAAATAAAATAAACTGGTATATTTTCATAATGGCAAAAACTAATAAATCACCCTTTGATCCCAAGAGATCGACAGGTGAACGGCTGATGATCTCACCTCATCTCCTTTCTTTCACTCTCAATCCAAATATCCTTAGCATTATCTGCATGCATTGTCCAATCGATAGGTACTATGAACCTTTGCCAATTGTCAGCCATATTTCAACCATAAAATCAAGTCATACTAATAAAAATAAACCTACCTAAGGTGCATAGCATAATGTAATGTAATTCATAGTAGACAGCAGCAGACCGTGTGGCTGACAAGAAGCATTTTATCTCCTTCCATTACGTTCTGAGCCCACAATGTTTCAGTCTTTTCACGGCTAATAAACAACAATAATGCTCACCAGTGCAGTGCTTCAACACAATGAAGATTCCCAATAGCAGTTTATTTAGTAACAGTTTAGACTCTACACTTTGCGGCAACTTAATAGCACTTTTAAACTGCGGTATTGTGTTCTGTATGTATGTATATACCTAGGAATAAACAGTACAGCTTGCAATACTTACTTGTATTTTATTCGCAGTAGTATCTTCCATCAACAAAAGCATACGGGGAAGACCCCCCTTGAATATTAAACATATCAAACTTCTTTGGAAGAATTATTGTAAAAATAAAATCTAAAATTCTTGAATTTAAGGAGGAAGGATTATTTGTACTAAAATATTGAACCAATTTTTGTATTCTAGTAAATAGACAAGTAGCAAAGGTGTTTTTGTCTTTTTTTTAAAGAATTCAACTGAAGCATGCAACAAAGTGTTCTGTATACAGATAGGCTATTTACCCAAATACATTTAATACATACGTACGTACATAGGAACGAAATAAGTCTTCAATTTTAATGATATATTTCTTGGTAATAAAAGAAAGGGAATACACCCGCTCAATGTAATATTGTGCTCTCAGTAATCAGTAGTGTTACAGCCATCTCCCACACGGCAGGGATATAAATAAATTGTACAAAGGAAAAGTAACCAAGGCGCTGTTAGCGTAATGAGTAATGAGTATCTGTAGTCAGCAGACCGAGTGAGTGGAGAAAAAGAAAAGCCATGTTTACTTTATTTAGCCTTTGCTTTTCCTCTCTCCTTTGGATTCGGCTTCGGGAATAAAAATCTAAGGAAAGACGTACACAAATGTAGTTACGTACATACATACAGTAGTGAAGAAGCATAAAAAGTAAGGAAAAGGAAAAAGAAAGAAAAAGCTCTGCACTTGCTCTTGATTTAATGCTTGAAATCTTTGAATTTCAGTTCAAATTCAAACTTTACACATTCAGAACCAGAAGGCTCATAGTCTTACAAATACATCTGTAGGATTGAGCTTTATATAGCTACACTTGTGTCCATAATTACACTGGATATACCAGTAAATATACATAAGAAAGGTTAAAGGCTTCATGGGGCTGTCTTTATGAGAATCATAGTTATGTTATGTAAGGATAAGGAAATTTATTTATAAGCAGCTACAATCTATTTATATTTGGGGGATGGGGGAGGCTATGACGTTGAATTTAAAATTATGGATGATTTCCTTTCAACTGCGTCAGCCAGCGTTCTGTTGTTGCGTTGGTGTGTGTTGTTGGTTGTTGGTTGTTGGCCTGCCGCATTAAATTCTCTGTCTGCCTGGCTCGATCATCTTGAGTCTTGAGTCAGTTTATAGTTTGTGGCTCCTGCTTACATAATGCCTAATGCTCCTGTTGTGGGTACAATTTCACGGGAGTTTCCCACAACAAAACGCAAATCATGTCGGCTTTGATTCCCCTCTGTGTCCATTCCGCTTGTCTGCCCTCCTCACTCACTCATCTCTAAAATTACATAGTGATACATCTATAGGCCTCTTTATCTGTGTATACAGATAGTTGCTTCAAGTAGCATAAAATGTGTATGTATGTAGGTACTTTACTTATGTGGGTACTTTTGATTCCTATACGGGTGTTCGGGTTCCTATAGTGAGTCCCTTATTACTTAGTTTTACTTGTATACCTACTTGTACTCGTATTCCCATTATCAGTGTCTGTCCGTTGCCCGCTTTCAGTCCAGTATACATTTGCTACTCCAGTTACAATCTGTATTCAGTCTATTTTAATGTATCGGGATTCATAAAAAGGATTTATTGTGATTTTTGTTTCATTTTTATTTCAAAATTCCGAAAGGATATTTAAACAAAATTAAAAACAGTGGGATTTTATTCTCATTCAAAAGTAAAGTAGACATTAAATACACGGCAAAAGAGCTTCCTATTATAAATACCTACATAATACATATGTAGCACTAACTACTATCGGTAACTGACGGTAGCATTACATACAAAATTAGAATCGCATAGGTTAGACTATCGAAACTGGGAAGCCATGGAAAGAATGTTTTAGTAAAGTGAAAACTGCTCATTCTATAAATTAACTTTTTCAAAAAGATCAAAACTAGAAATGTACATTTTTAAAAACAGTCAAAACTAGTGACTAATAACACTCAAAAAGATGAAAGCTAGAAATGCGCATTTTCAAAAAGGTCAAAACTAGAAATTATCACTTTCAAAAAGATCAGAACTAGAAATTAACACTTTCAAAAAGATCAAAACTAGAAATTAACACTTTCACAAAGATCAAAACTAGAAATGAACATTTTCAAAAACATTCAAAACTAGAAATGTACATTTTTAAAAACAGTCAAAACTAGTGACTAACACTTTCAGAAAGATCAAAACTATAAATTACCAGTTTCAAAAGCATATAAAACTAGACATCGAAGAGCACGTTTAGACGTATTATCAGTCAGTATACGTACATTCCGAGCACTACTGTTAAAGAAATCTGCGAACGAATTGCAAATGAAAATAAAACATAGATACATAATTATTGCTTGGAATTGTTTGACTATTGACCATCCCGATATTTTATGATGCACAGGCAGTAATAGACACTCCTTAGAATGATTTGATTGTACATAGGCTGGCACCCTTTTCCTAGTCAATTTTGTCATTATAGCCATGTAGTGTTGGTGTTGTTCTGACGATAAGACACCACGATTCCGATCTGTTGTGTTGTGTTGTGCTCTGCTGTGCTTATGTGATACTTAAAAGAATTGACTGCTACTATCAGTGACTATCTGTCTGAATGTGAGGCTGATGTGATGTATTGCAATAATGAATTGGCAGGAATAGTAAGAAACCTCTCTCTCTCTCTCATATCATTTATAATAAGTACCTATAGGTATGTTGCATGTGTCTCTGTCTCGACTTGGATTGGACTACTGGCTGAGCCCGAGTTGTGTCTTGTTCTGTACAAGGATTATATTATTTGATTCCTATCCCTACTGTAGTTCATACGAGTATAGAATAGACGTATGGGTGGGACACACCTTAATCGATAATCAAGTTTGAGTCAGCTCCAAATTAGATATCATAATCGATAATTCCCTTTGGAATGTCAGTCAGTCAGTGTGAACAATCTCATTTCACCAACGATTACATTACATTACCAAACTATAGCCACTGCCACTCTTTTCTCATTTTCTCAGTCAGTAGTTTCAGCTTTAGTTTTACGACTATTAATTTTTTCTTTATTTTTCATGTAGGAATGTGTGTGTGTCTACTTACCGTGGGCTGGTGGGGTGTGCGCATAGGCATTTATCATTGCCTCAATAATTTGTCATTGTCTAACAAATAAGTTAAAGGACGCACGACAGATACACTGCTCTTGCAGGCATTCTGGCACAGGTATAAATACCTATAGATAGTAATAGTAATAGCACGATAGCGTAAGTTTTATTATTCTGTTAGAGCTCACTTTTGTTCTGCAGAAGTATGGCACACACCGGCTCGCTAGTTATTACTCGTAAGTACCTACATAATTATCTTGAGCGTACAAGGAAACTACTTGCAACTATTTAAACAGCTGAGGAACAATACAAAGAAATCAATAAAATTTAATGTCTTTTTAAATTAGAATTTCCAATTTCAATTACAGATGTGGTTTATCATGTGTAGGTAGCTATACATCATATGTACATACATGGAACTGCACTGTGCTGTGGATTCATATTGTACACTGCAGTCTGAACGGTTCATTGTTGCAGATAAGGAGACGAAATCTTCATCTGCATCTAAATCGATAGGTTCTATATTTCTGTAGCTATTAACTTATGCTAGACTTGATAAATGTGATGCCAGTAAATGTGACTGTCAACTGTAAGCTGCGTGATTATGGGAATGTCCCGTCGATTCTTTATCAGAGACGTACTTACAGGACAGAAGGGCCTAGTGAGAAAAAATGGCCAATAAAATTTGGCTAGATCCTTACTAGTTAGATCCTGAGACGCAATTGGTATCTATCTGTATTAGCTATATCCATCGGTACTGCGCTGTGTTCTGCACGTTTACAAGTGCCTACCTAATTTACCTTCCCAGCTCAAACAAAAAGGTATAGGAACTCATTAAAAGCTGCTAGGTGGGTGCGTACTTGTAATAACATATAGCCTACCGTAATTCTCCGATTACTTTCTCTACTATTTCTAAGACTGGATTAAAGCTACATATGTAAATAAATGCAAATACAAAATACGTACCTACACAGATTTTTAGAATCGTTTTCAGAAGCCCAGCATTCTTTGGAAGTTTGACGGTATTACACTTTTACGTATTGTTGTGCTCAATAGTCAGTTGGAGTGTCTATTTTAAACGCTCTGGTTATGTATTTATGCATTACATTAAAAGAATGTAGAAGGATGGTAGAGTAGATTTAATTCTGAGAAAGGTTTAAAGGTTTTTAGCTGTCATTAGTGGTAGTAGTGATACGATGATGTTTGTGGATTGTGGAAAGTAAGACTAACAGCAATAATAGAGTAAAGCTATGTACCCACCTACATACCTACCTATATCAGTTGCCCAGCCTATAGTCTATAGTTGATATAGGTAAAGTAGGTACATATGTGTATTATTACAGGGTGATATTTGCCTTGGAATTAAAATTAAGCCTGGCATGGCATGAGGCTCACTCCCACCTCGTCTCTTCTGTCTTGTTTCTGTTCATTTTAGATTTCATTTTATTTCATTACATTTCATGAGGACGGAGAGAGAGAGAGAAAGAGAGACGGAGTGAGTTGAGCTGAGCTGAAGAGTGACTGTCAATCAAAAAACCACTTCTCTCACTCTTCTCATTATCACTTTTGGTTGAAACAAGCAACTTGTCAATTTTAGACATTGAAGCGACGTTGATACACACCTACTAAGCACTAAACACTAAACCATCGCAGGGCAAACTTCACATTTACTAATACAGCCACCACCACCACTACTTACTACCACTACGACTACTACCACTATCTTAAACATAACCACCTACTTAAATACACTTTTACTTACCCTGCTACTCCTTTCCTTAGCTTTTGCTTTGCATTGTTATAGCATACTCTATAGTCTGTTGGTATAACTATAGGAATAGTTCTATACCTATTACCTATATGTACGTAATACATTTTCTTAGTTTTCCTCCATTGTTTGTATGTAGTGAGTATTGAGTGTACAGACTGTCCTGTGTTTATATATAGCGCCCTGTGCAATTTACCTCTACCACTATCATCAATAATTTCTGTGTCTCAATTCTCAGGTGTGCAGGCTTCTCATTTCTTTTTCTCTGTGAGCGACTTCTTTCTTGTGCCTTTGAACAAAAGAAAATGTATATTCTTATGATAATGATTCCACGTTGGGTTGCGTTGGTTAGACACACACACACACACACACGTAGATATTACAGATAGACTTGCAAACTAACAAATGTGCAGGCTCAGTCAGAACACAACTGTCAATGTCAACTTTTATCAATTGATTGTTGATTTGAATACCATATGTACATAATGTGTGTGTCGAATGGATAGAATCGTGGCTATTGAGAGTGATAATAGGTGTTAAGTATAATCCCTTCCGATAATGTTAGTTAACCAGCAACTAGGCTATACATATACCTAGTGCAAATGTATGCCTATAGGTAGCTTTATTATCTATATTACAGTTCAGTGTTGGAACTGTTGGAAGTAATAAGGTTCATTTTCTAATTTTTGTATCGATTATCTGTATTACACTCATAGTCTAAACCAAAATCAATCAAAATGTGTGAAAATGTTCATTTAATAACTGCCAATTTTTGTTTTACGTGAGCTTCGTTTCATTTCCTCCTTTTTTTAAAACAAAGCATGCGTACGTATAAAATACTTGTTATGCATCTAGCTACATAGGTGTATATCATAATGAAATAAAAATTATGCACGTATACCTTTACTTACTGTTAGTAGTACATATATTTCATAGCCCTATAAACATTTGAACTTGGGTTTAGTGGAGTTTTTGTAAGGACACGACGGAAATTATACATAATTAAACCCAATAGTTATTGCAGTGCCAGTGCAATGCAATGGTTTCAGGTGATTTTGAGTGTGCCAGGAAAATATTCACTTATTGCTTAAATTTTAGTTTGTCTGTACAAACGACTCCAGAAACAAAAACATCTACAAACGTTGAACGTGTGTCTACGTCGCTTCAAAAGGCACTTCATAGCTATTCCATTTTATTTCCTTCTCAAGAGTCGTTCACTCCTTCATAATTGTATTCTCGTTCGTAATTCCATTTCTCACAATCTGAAACGGAAGTGCATACACAACACAATGACATACTATCCATAAGAGAGTGGCATAGTTTGAATTAAGATATCTTGTCACCTTGTCAACACCTGTTTCGTTATTTCACTGTATGGTGTGTCAAATGTGTCGTCTATTCACTATCGCTTTCTCCACAGCATAGCATGTGACAAGCTTTTTACTGGAAACTCTAATATGCTCTGGCTAAAAACTATACACTGATGCAGTTATAATTTTGATGATCGTATACATCCTACTGACGTAAAAATACTGAAAATAAAATTAAAATACGAACCTAAATCCAAAGAGGATTCCATCAGAAGCTAAGAAGGTACAGGCATCATAGTAAAGCTAAAGATATTTTGGATGTATCTGCATATGTATTTGGATAGAGAGATGCTGAAAAAAATGTGTACACAATTTTATTTTAGGTGCATTACATTATACTGTATTACAGACAGAGACAAGACTGGGATTGGGATTGGGATCGGAATCGGAATGTCACGTCTCATAGTTTCAAGTAGCCACTTGAAAAACTCGTGAAAACAATGTTAGACACGAAACGCTCACTTCTACTTCTCACTTCTTTAGACTCTCAAGTAATTTCATCTCCCCTAATATATACCCGGATATAAGCACATTGTGCCGCAGTACAGTACGTATGTATTTGTATAGTATACTATAATACATGTACATATATCCAATTGACAGTCGACAAAATCTACAATTGACAATTGAAAACAACAAGTTAGTATTAGTGGAAGGTTTTGGATTCATGCAACTCAATTCCGTATCCGTAATCTAATTCACTAGTCAGTCCAATCCAAATGGCGTATACAAAGCATAAAGTACACTTACCTATGTATAGGTAGGTACCTATATGTATTTACATACTACGTAGGCAAACGATGCTTACCAGTCACAAAAATGAGCATATGGACTGCATTAATGACTTCCTTCACTTTAGCTTTGAATTTTCTTAACCTATACACAACTGGGAAACCATGGAAAGAATGCTTTACAAAAGTGCTTTTTCTAGAAATAAACTGTTTCAAAACTGTCAAAAGTAGAAATTAACATTCTCAAAAGCATTCAAAACCAGTAACTAAGACTTTCAAAAAGGTCAAAACAATAAATTAGCATTTTCAAAAAGGTCTAAACAAGATATACACACTTTCAAAAAGGTCTAAACAAGATATATGTAAACACTTTCAAAAAGGTCAAAACAAGATATACACACTTTCAAAAAAGTCAAAACAAGACATTAATATTTTCAAAACGATGTAAAACAAGAAATTACCACTTTCAAAAAGATGTAAAACTAGATACAGTACCGTTTCGAATAGGTTAAACATCTAGCACTAAACTACGGGAAAATGCTCATTTGGGATCAAAATACTCTACATTCTCAGATTTAAAAAAAATGTGATTGTGTCCTCCACAAGTTCACAAGGCTATAAAAAGAATTTTAACTTACACTCGATTTTTATAATGCACCTAACTACCTACTTTAAAATATTACTGTGTGACGTTGACATTTGACGTTCTAGGTAAGACTAAAAGTCGAAATGGACAGTATACTATCCCCATTAGGAAGAGCCATAACATTGGACCTCTGTTTAATGGAGTGTGGAAATAAAGTAAAATAATTACAAAATATTTATAATCCTTTGTACGAAGGTATTGGAGGTAAGGTAAGGGAATTAGCTTAAGCCAGGGCTGCTTATCGGTTCGACCATAACATACCAGAGCAGAGCACTATGTATCATACAAATACTTATATAAAAAGGTGTGGGATATATTGTATATAGATTACATATATACCTACAAGTTTATAGGATGACATAAAGAGGGATTATGGACTGAACATGACAGGTCTAAAGAGGCAAGAGAAAAACAGTGTGAACAACTAGAGTAGGTATGTCTGTGTATACATACAGACAGAGGAGGGTACGGAGTAGCTAATCGTAAGTAGTGAGTGAGAACTGTATAATAATAATCGGAATCATAAAAATAATAATAGTGGATTCATCTAAAGGGAAAGGGAGCTCAATAGCGCCTCCAGCTTCAGCCATCAACCAGTATTAACTAACTGGGAAGAAGCAAGAGCAGCAGTCAATATAATAATAATAATAATAGTATTGAAATTATAGAAAGGGTATCATACTACGGATTGTACAAAGACGGAGACAGTGCATTGCTACAGGTATGTATCATGAGAATGAGAAATACCTTCATACTTACCTACTACCGTAAATTCTCTAATAGTACGCCCGCGCACAATTCCATTCAGCACCTCCGACCCCCGCGTTCAATTAGAGACCCGCGCATTAATAGAGACCCGCGTATTATTCAAATTAACCGTTTTACTACTCTGAATCTAGTTGAAATAAGCAGACTAAAAACAAGAATTTTGACACTTTTAAGCGACTTAAAAGTATGTATCATTTAATTGAAGCTATTCAGTGGCTAAAAAGTTAGGTTTACACTAATTTCTGTACACTTAAACACTGAAAATACTTCCGGTGACCCGCGTACTATTAGAGACCCGCCCATTATTTCATTCAGGCCCTCCGACCCCCGCGTACAATTAGAGACCTGCGTAGTAAAAGAGAATTTACGGTAGGTATTTTATTCTTTTATTATCCAGCCAACTTCAACTTGATTCCATAATGGATCTGCGACCACTCGCACTTGCACTCGAGTAACTGTACAGTAAATAGTGGGACCGCATTGCATTGCAGAGTGATCTGTAATACTGTAATGAAGATACTTAGCTTAGCTTACGATTAGTTGGTTTAGTTTAGTTACTTTCTCGTTTTCCTTTTCCTTCCTCAGTCCAAGTCCATCACTTCTCACTTTTCAACTATCACTTTGTGTTCGTACAGTACAAATGACAATCAACCGCCTGTCATTCCGATACCTATTTTTATTTTCCTAAACATAGCAAGTATAAAGTATGTATGTAGGTAGATACATAAATTCAGATAGCTGATGGAAGACGTAGGTCCCTACAAATCACCTGGCATTCTTCTTGGGTGCAATGTGTGTGCATAGTTTTGATGGAATGTATGTAATAATGTAGGGAATAGAAACCCGATAGAGCATATAATAAGCTGTACGTTAAAAATCAAGTGATATGTAAATACGACGGTGCATTACATGAATAATTCTCAGAAGGAGAACTTGTCAGGGAGCTCAAAAGCAAAAGAAAAGAAATGGCTGTCAATAAGAATGAGAGACTGAGTCCCATTATCCATTATCCTGGTCCCTATTAATTCATATGGGATGGTGCTATATAGGTATATGTAGGTATGCATTCTAAAGGAATAATATAGTTTAATGGAAGTGGTGTGTTAGTACGTACGTGCAATTCACGGTTCACTGATTCATTTTACAATTGACATTTACACTAATGCAAAGTTTGTCACATGGTCATGCATGAATTTATATGGATACGAATATGAATCGGAATTTCAACTTTCATTCATTCATAATGTTTTCATTTATAATCGCATTGGTAAGGCAAAGGTTCATTATGGCTGTTAGACCAACTGGCGCCAAGTGTACTTGGTTATTTCTATAAATAGCCAGCAATGCAATGCAAGGAGCACAAAGCTTAATTGAAGCCAAAATTATTGTAATAATTTATCCGTATTTTTTAAATTAGATATTTTCTGAAAGTGCGGAACTTTCTATGGTCAACTGTCAAATACGAATAGGATATTGCACTTATTCTAAAGAAGCTTTAAATTACTTAAAATTCTCTGCCTTAAAAATCTCTCTCTCGTACTCGTAATCATTATAGTGATCTTGGCTTTGGTATTTTTCTCTTTGTGCTGGTTTGGTGTTACAGGGATGGAATTTTAAAGAGGAGGATTATGACTTAATTTTTGTAAGTACGTTCGAAGCTGTATTGTATTGGGTGTCGGGATGAAATGTGGAAATACGCACACTTTTAGAATAATATACACTTGAGTGGGGGGAAAGATGAAAGATGTCAATGAGGCGATATGATGATGGGAGATGGGACGGAGTGGCGGAAGAGCCGGCGTCAGAGTGGCCAGAGAAAGATGGAAGAAATGAATAGTGCAGTAATAATAGTAAAGAGCGTAAAAGTGTGTTTTATCTTGTAGTTCTAGTATAAATACGTATATAGGAGGCAGATACATAGGACTTGACGTGGCAGGGATAGACCAAAGTAGGTACCAAAGACTGTTTAGTGAGGCGATGTACATCTGTATATAGAAAAGTATATTTATACACTTCTCATATACCATTGCAGTACAAATACTTTCTTACATCATTATTGTGTTTATTTGTGACTGTATTTGTGCTTGGCGTGTGCTTTCCTTCACTTCACTTCTAGCCTCCATGATTCATTCGGAGTCCCAGATATTTATGTGGGTATGAAGGTACATATTATACAGCTCGCTTATACTTATCTTTGTAGCTGCAGAAACTACTGTGCTGTACTGTAGTGTATGTAGCTTTCACTATAACCCCTGGTCTATCTTGAGCTACGTCTTTCGTAATTATGTGTTCTACAAAATATTTTAATCAAAACTCAAATTGGGAAAGATTCACGCCGAAATAGTAGCTAAATTAAATCTTCTTAGATTCTAGATTTTTATATCACAATATAAACAACGTTAAGAAGATTAGCCAAGCGAAATGTGGGTAGTTATATAGTTACATTTTTCTAAAGAAATCTGGTCAAAAATTCAGATTTTACATTATTCGAAGCCCAAAGATTTAAATATGCTCCCATTCCCACATGCTTTAGAAATTCAAGGTAAATCCGTGTATCCTTCGATGGGTCTACGAATTAGTATAACACTACACTTATACGGACAATACTGACTGTGACTGTGACGATACATAGTACAAATGTACATACATTACATACACACTCACACATTGGCTGACGATCAGGCTCTGTTGGAATTGTTAACTCTGGAAATTGAATTGGTATGTAGTATAAAGAGAGGGAAAAGTTCGTATTTGTGTACATAGATTGTAAAGGTAAAATATATATAGAATAGTGGCATGTACCTCCATAATGTGATGGTGGTTTGGTTAGGTTTTGTTAGAGGTTTGGCTAATGGTAAGATGATCTGAGCTGAATTTAAAATCTGATTGTAGCAAACAATAGAGTGGACGATGCATTTGGTCCACCAAAACGGATTAGCAATGGGTCCATTACAGTCTCCACATTTAATTCTCCAACTCACAATATTCGAAAATATTCGTGTGTAGCAATCCCCATTGATCCATTGATTTCATTCCTACCCTGTAAAGGAATAGGCTCCAAAAGTGTATCCATAGTTACAAGTTACAATGCAAGTACATACATCTATACATACTCTCTGTGGCTGGAACTGGAACTGTAATGTATGCAGATATATCGTGCCTTTAGTATTAGGTTTAGCCCTGTTGGAATAGCAAAAGTGTGGAAGCAAAAAGCAAACGGTGAATGCAAAAGCTTCTGCATTGTTGATGGTAAGACAAAAATCCGTGTTCCATCAGCAACCGATTTTCATTTCATTACATTACTACACTACTTACGGTTTACACTGCACTACTGGGTAGTGCCGAAATATATGTATATGTATATCCATAAAGGAGTGCATATGCTTTTCCTTTCCTTATAGGAGGTACCTACATTTACTCCGTGGCAGAGAGTTAGTTACTTCTGGCCTGGCTGTCTGTCTGTCTGTCGCTTTGCTGACTGAGCTCTGAGGAGAATTCAATGGGAAAAGCATTAAGTAAACGACCACTTTATCCAGTGTTCCAAGGTAGCGTTCTGTTCATAATCTCTTCTTCTCCTAAATACCATAAACCAAATACCCAACACCAACAGAACAGTCAGTCTACATCCATAAGGGCACCGATATAGGCAGATAGGCTCAACTGTACGTATAGTACCTATATATGTTTCTACCTTATGTACTTAGCAAACCTCAGAGTTATAACTTTTACCACACGAAGCCCCAACGCAAAACTTTGTGTGTCTGTCTAGTAAGGCTTCGGCTTCGGCTTCGGGCTTCGAGATTCGGCTGCAAAGATGTATAATAATGTAGGATACATATAGACAGATCGAGTATAGGGACTGTAAGTTAAGCCACAATGTAAACCCAGAAGTATCCATCTAAAATCCAGCATCCAACAAATAGTAGCCATAGCCACACAGTGATAGTGATACACGTTTGTACATAAATGCTACATATATGCCTATATACTATATATCTTTAGGGCCTGCCTATATCCATACCTGACCGCATGTTTTCCTTGCCTCGTAAACCGATAAATTGAATTGAAACGGAAAATCACTTTTCTCGCACTCTCTCTCTCCACATTTATCCCTATTATGTAGTTCGCACCTTCACACAAAACGCTCACTTCACTCGATGGATCCCACAATCCAAATCCAAGTCCAAACACCCAGCCAACTTCTCCTAATACGAAGGGAGAAGCTGGGAGGAGGTATGGGTCCATAGTCCATACATACATAAATGCTCCACAGAATAGAACAGATTACAGAGATACCCATTATGCATTTGTCACAGGATTTTAAGCTCACGTACTAAATCTTTACATTCATATTAATACACTGGCAGGGTAGATCACTATCATAAAGTCCACACCACATCATACCATGGCCCAGTGAGTACAAGCAAGGAAATGCGCGTATTCTTCTCACTTTTATCAGTATCTCTGTATTTTTGTGTGCCTGTCTCCATGTTTCAACAACTTCCATTTAAATGACACCGGGTCAGTCATTATGGGCATTGAGAGAGACTCAGAAGTAGTCAACAGTTACAAGGAAGCAAAATTAAATATTAAACCATTATTCTTTTCGACAATACAAAGGAAATATGACAGAGCCTTGCCTGCTATGGTGATGTATAATAACATTAAAGAAATTTGAATTGAGGTATGAAGGTAGGTCTGTATATTTTATTTCAGACGGATTTTTGATTCATAGATTTAAACTGGAAAACTAGGTCTAAAGCCAAAGGACATGTGAAACAAATAAACGGAAGTTTACAATAATCGAAATTTCAGCATGACGCTGCACTGGCCTGAATGTATAAAGAAAATTTTTGGTAAATTTGACCTTCGATTACATTTCTGGTACTTTCACGGCAACTCTTGCAACATCTAATGTAAATACATAATGACATTTTATTAGCACCGTTCTTCTCCTTATAAATACATTTTTTACGATTTAATCTTCAAAACAAATTCAAATATCCTGTATTTCGGATGGATTTTATGCTTCCGTTTTTGTAGTCTGGTTAAGTTCTCCCTGAAATAAGAAATAAGACCAACACGAAACACGACTGACGAACCTCAGTCATAAAAAAGAAACAATGTTAAAGTTAAAATGCTAAAATGTAAATATACCTGCCAGCATAACACGAGATATGAGACTCTACTACATTTATTTCCCTATAATAATACAGAGTGAGAGGCCGGATCGAGAGGCTGAAGCTATAAGCTACGGCAAATGGCTGCCTGGCTGGATTCCCTGGATTACTAACAGATATTCGTACAAAGGAGAGTGGAGTGCATTAGTCGATTTCCAACAAGATAACATTCATCCCATCGCCATCACCATCACCATCCACAAACTCAAACTCAAACTGGAGGATTTATTTTGTGAACATATTTTTATTTCCTTCTTGGATTTCCCAGTTGAAGCTCATGTCGAGTCGAGTCGAGAGAGTTTTAGAGTTAATGTTTCTTTCCCTTTCTTTCTGCTCTTGTGTAAAGTCTACATTACATGTTTTAGTTTGTATGGCTGGATCTGTGTATCTCTCTCTCTCTCTCTCTCGTCCGCTGTGGTTCTATTAAGCTTGTATAGTGTGGGACTGCTGATGTTCTCTAGATTTTTAGATTGTTTTACATTCAGAATAGACAAATAGAATCCCCATCCTATCCTCCATTCTCTATTTCTCTTGTGACTCAGTCAACAACCAATCCAGGGTTTAGCTTTCACGTTTTTTTTTTATTATTCTAACCTTTGTTCTGATTATTACGTATGTATTATTATGTGTAATAATGGGATTGGAACTTCCTTCCAATCCTATGCAAAGTTCAAAATTAATAAATAACCGTCAACAATAGCTGTGGTACTAGTTAATAAAGCTACAGGAAACATGAAAATTCACTAATTAACTTGTAGCACTCAAAAGATAAAATAAATCATGAAATATTTTTTATTCATTTTTTTTCATTCATTTTTAAAATCATACCATACTGTAGTCATATTCTTACTGGTAGCGTAATCGTAATCGTTATCATAACCGTTATTTCATAGTTTCCATACTATTTATTTATACATTATATTTATAAATAATTATGTACAATAATATTAACAATTATGTACGTATGGTATTTTAGTGTTTATTATAGTGTGTCATAATACTAAATTATAATTACGTAAGTAGATAGTCTATAATCAAATTAGCTTTAACTTCAACTACTGATACTGGTACAGATGCAATGCAATCAATCTTAGTATTACGATGGTACTCTTAAACTATTCAGTAACTCGTACGTTGGTATGTTACATCGGTATTATGTATGAGAAAAACAGATGCAATACAGATAGATAGTGCTATCCTGCTATCATAGGTCGTAGACTTAGACACTATATAGATATGAGTTGGAATAAATACTAGTGGGTATGCACATTTACAATTTAAATTCACATATTCTTTATACAATTATAGTTAGCATGCCTACAGAATCTAAAATTGCCACGTGGTTGTATCATAGTTAAAAATCATCCTCTTACACTAGTCTCTTCAGTAATATCAACATCACGTTGTGTTTGAAGTCCCTAATAATTATTAGGTAATTACTATATACCTAGATACCTATATCCCTAATAACTAGTTAGAGTCTATTTGTCAGAATTGTAAATTTGAATTTAAATGCAATTAGTATTTTTTAGCCAGCCAGTTTGATTTCATCTTTTTAAAGGTAGGGGCTTGCCAGGGCAAATAAGCGTGTACGTTTGTAAATGTGTATGTATGTAGGCTAGTGTATAGGTACCTATTTACGTTTAGGAAACACTATGTAAGAAGGTAGTTAATTTTGGTTTACGTTAATGTAATCTGTCAGTTTATATGCTTTTGCCTTATTGAATAGCTAGTTGTTCCTATCCATAGTGAGACAGTGTTTAGAGTTGGAAAGTAATATTGTTAAACATTATAGGAGACGAAAGTGCAAAGCTTACGCTAAAAACTCTAGTTAATAGGAATAAAATAAATACTACTGGCTTTCATACCTTCAAATCAAAACACAACTTTCGTAGTAGCTATGTAATTGCCTAATTAATAATATTGCACCAGTGCTGGCGTTGTTGGCGGGATCTACACTGTACTCGTACATTTAGTTATAGTTATAGGCGCAAAGATTAAAACAAAACCAAAGAATCCATCGGAGTCAGAAATTCTTGCGTAAAATTGTTTGTAATTAGGATTAATAGGAAATTCATTCAAAATATAGCTACAGCTTATTATCTTCCATCAATAAGTTAAAAACAGCACACAATACATAACATGTGACTGTATAGCCTACATTTCCCATGTAGAATACTGTGAATATAGGTAACGATAGCGAAAACGATGGAACCACCATTTCCATCTTAAAATGCTTAACCTCTGGTGAAATTACAATCAATACTCGTAAGTAACAAATATCGGTAATCTGATTCAGAATCTAAAATAGGAAAACAAAGATGAACTACAAATGTGACACTAAATACTACATAGCACGTACCTATTGAGGTTGTTTAGGTTTAGGTAATAAGTTTAGAATTATCTGTAGGTTAGCAACTTACACTCTAAACTAACTACTATTATAGAAGAAGATAATACACAATCAAATCTACAGATACATAACCTAAGTACCTACCTAGCTAATGATAACTGGGCCTATAGAGACGAGACGTTACATATATAATTAAGTACCTAGTTGAGGTCATCACGAGGAGCTGGGTCTGTCGGGAGAGTGTTGCTTGAGGAAGGGTCGATGGAGCTCGAGAGGGAGATTAAAAAGTCCAGCTTTCCCCGCCGCACTCGTCATTTGCATGGCGGTGGAGAATCCATGGAGGGAGGCGAGCGTGGGGAACATGGAGGGGGAGATGGCATGGGGGAGGTGATGATGGGGTGGCATGGCGGGGATGCTGGTCATGTGGGCGGGCGTGGGGGTGAGTGCGGAGGTTGACATGGGGATGTTGAGATTGAGGGGGAGGGAGGCCACGGGGATGGGTATCGTGGGGGCGAAGGGGGGGAGGGAGGAGAGCGTCGTGAAAGCATGGAGGGCGGGGTGCTGGTGGGGATGATGGTGATGATGATGGTAGTGACTTGAGGGGGAGAGGGATGACTGGGAGGATGTATTTGGTGGCGGTGGACTATTTGTTCCAAGACTTAATTCCGAATCGGACGTGTCACTAGGGGCTGGAGATCGGGGCGGGGAATTTACGTCTTGACCATCGTCCGTGTCCGTCGACTCGGGCCTCTTCCCTCCTAAGCCCATGTGATGCTGTAGCCTCCTAGAAAACAAATAAAAATACCAAAAACATTAAAACTCATCAACCCCCTGCCACCATTTTACTTCTTCTAAGCTTTTATTTTTAGTCTCTCGGATTTTTTAACAATATTTTTAGAATATTATAGAAAGGCGCAAAAATATCCTCTTGGCTCTTTAGCAATTTAAAAAATCACAAGTAGCAAAATGCTTTGACATCCTTTTCAATGATTCTAGTTAATCAGAGAAACTGGGTGAATAAGGATGACCTTTGCTGTGGTGTTGTGTGCCAAGCCCTCTCATATACGTATGTATGTAGGTAGTGTAAAGTGTAAAGAGTGTACCTATACGTATTGTTATTAGCACTAGTTCGTAAGTTACAGTCCAGTTGATATAAGGTTATAAGCAAAAGTTGATAAGTCTATAAGAAGCATAGGCAGCCATCCATCGACAGCCATGAGAGCAGATATTACAGGGAAACAGACA
>JAQFZC010001629.1:0-28259 GCA_034695205.1 Dicyrtoma fusca | reverse complement strand
TTAAATGGGATTAGAGGGGGGAATTATTAGAGGGGGGGAATAACTAGAGGGGGGGAATAACTAGAAGTTTTACGGTATGTTGTATTGTCTGTATGAGTTGAGGCTAAATCGGACGTTAAACGAAACCATTAAAATTTTTAAAAAATATTAATATTTTGTAGGAACACGACGCCGATTCTTTAGAGCGCTGGAAATTAGTACGAGTTCATGAAGATTTCCGAGTAATTGCTTTAGGGCTTCCTGTCCCGGTTTTCACTGGTAATCCGCTGGATCCTCCGCTGAGATCACGATTCCAAGGCCGTAGCATTATTCCACCAACTCCTGAGGTAAGAGACTCAATTGTTATTTCTTAAAAGGAATCTTTAATAAATTCGACCCGAGTCTGATTCATATACATAGACATCGAGTATCATTTGTAGTACCGCTGAAGCTTGCACCACCGTAGAATGCACACTGATATTATGCAAAAACGCAACACAATCATATCTATTCACAATAAAAAGAAAGACGTGGTGTGGAGAACATGGGTGTCATGGAGTGAGATTATAGTAGCTTATTAATGTACTGTGACTGTATGTAAATGTATCACTGGCATACCGTTTCTGCTGTCATTTGGTTGTATCATACAAAGCGTCTTCATCGATTTAGTCGACTAATTACACGTTTCGCTTTAATGGTTCCCTTGTCCCAAGTTAAATACTTGTATCTGTAGGTAGAAAACTCACGGGACTTTAAAATACTATTGGTATATTAATGGCAAATATTACAGGTTACTCATTGTCATTTTATCACGTATTTTGTTATACATCAATATAATATGTAGATAAGTATAATTAAAATACCCACATACCACTGCAAGCTTTGTAATGCGGTCTGCGACGTCACAAAATATGTAATGATTTAGCATGTCATGCTCGTTCAAAATCTTCGAAAATGCATGTTGCGTGATTTGCTTAACTTTCTATACCTGCATTGTCATTGCCAGTGAAAGTTATGCCAGCGCACTAGCGCAGACTACGAAACGGTGGCGTAGGCTGGAGCTGTAAGTTTTTGTCTAATAGATTCCCATTCATAATTCCATACTGTGACCTGTGACAATTCGTTCAGAACCTGTATTTTCTTCCATTGTAAGTACATTCTAAATACCGAAGCCCTATACATAGTCACTATATGTGGAAACTTATATCGCAAGTTCACATGCTTAGTAAAACTACACCAAGAGAAAGTTGTTTTTTTATCCTATCATGCTAGCTTACTCTTTATTATTATCATGCTAGATTTAATTCCGTGAAGTTTGTGTTTTCCAACTTCTAAATACCAGGTATCGGTAAATATGAGGTATTTATACTTGCATTCATGGATTCTTGGTTTAGGAGAATTTTCAGTGTCCGTGTTTACTTTTTGAATGTAAATGGAACTGGGTCTTTGCCACACACACATTACAACTATTCTTGGGCATGTTAAGTAAGTTTTAATGCTGTTGTATGTGGTAAATTCCACACAAAGCTATTAAGATGCAGTATATGCATTTCCTACGTAATTATAGGGATGCATACACTTAGGGTTTGGTTTAAAATTTTATGTCGGGGTATGGTTCTATTCCAAAAGATTCGGTCGTCATTCCAACCCTGGGACTGAACTGGTGTGAGCTCCAAGTGAAAGTCACAGAAAATGGTTTGTTGTATTTTTCACCAGATTGTAGAGGTCTAGGTATTATATAATGTATCCAGACTTGTCTATAGGTGTGTCTGTGTCCGTGTGTCCTTGTGCACAAGATTTGAACGACAAGATTATGTAGTGGAAATATTGGTCGGTTATACTGAAGCTTTCACACGCATAAGTGAAAGTGAACGTTGAACGAATGTCATGGTAATTCGTGTCGTCGTTGAAGGTGCAAAATAACGTATCCCATTTGCCTTTTCTTGTACCGCCTTATCCGGTCGCAAAGGAGTAAACATGTTCTGCTATTCTTTTTATCCATTCATTTCCAAAAATAGCTATGTAGTGCTAATTACAATTCCTGACTGCGTAGACAGTAGAAAGCAACCGAATTTTTTACTTCTTGTAAAAGTGCAAATATATATATTATAGTGTTATAAGGAGATGGTTGCCTTGCAGCTTGGGAACTGCATACGAATGAGCTTAAAAATGGTATTGTTGCTGCTGTTACGAACTATAACAATAATTTTTCCGTATTTCTTTTCGTGAAGGAGACACAATTATGTTTACGACGAAAATGAAGAAGTCGTTGGGATGGAACGACCCTGTTGGGTTCCAGATTGCAAGGCAATTTCGTTTATTTCATTCCTATTGTGTCTCTGGCACGCACGATGAACAAGTCAATTCCTATGTTTTTAGTTGGATGTGAACTGCCTATGCATTTTGATGTACGTAGGTACCTGTCGTGGCTATAACTGCATAGACTGACTGCTATTAGCAATTCATAGTTTGCAGTTTAGTTTTCCAAACCACTGGCTCAGCAGTTTACGCTGATTCACGTATACATATGTGAGCTTACGTGGGTATCTGCTGCATTTGAATGTACCTATGTAAATAAAATACATACCTACGCATCAAATAGTATATACATACGACTTAAGATTGAGCGTGAGTATGTTAGGCGTTAAAATAAAATGGCAATTTTGGTGTGACTAAAAATACTTTGTATACGGTGTCACGAGTTAGTTTTACACATGTTTCGACCGTATAGAGTTCCAAGTCTAGGGTAATATTACACGAGTACGATTGTAAAAATACAGTGCGTGAAATTTTGTGTGACAATGTCATGATTAAGCTTGCCCCGTGGGAATTTTAGACTTACAAATTCTCTTGTATCGGAAAGATTGTGTATCTATTTTGTAATGCGTGTACGTGTACGAACCGGATATAGTGAAAACAAGGTTAATTGTGATTGTACACGTCGTATTTCTTAAATTTACAGCTCCTCTAGTATGGAATGGGCTTCTCAACTAGAACTTGAAAACGAGTATTTTTGTATATCCAGTGTACAAGTCCGTACGTTACGACAGGACAATAAAGGCTGACTGTGACTTAAATAAGTAATCAATACAGTTGTGAAACTACAGTTTGTTATGAAGTTCAGTTAATTAATTGGCGAAGAAATGTTTTTGCTGTGACTGCGTGACAAGCTGATAAAGTTCTGTTGAAAATACACAGAATAGTATCACTGTTTGGACATTTGGTCATTTGACGTAGCTTGTAATTCTAGTGTGTAGGCGAGTGAGGGAAAGTAAGAGAAAATTAGAGGCGCTCATATGTGCATTGCGTGGCGTAGGTAAAAATACCCTACCCGTAAGTATTTCTCGGATTACTTCAGTATTGAGACCGGTACCGGTGCAGCAAGTTCTCCTGCTCATCGGCACAGGCCACATTTCTTTACATTGCACATAATATGTAGACAGTCAAGATTTATTGACACGATTAAGTAAAGCAGAATTGCTAAAGGGGAATTTATAGAAAGCTTATAAAATGTGGGCCACTTCTACTGTGAGATACTAACGATAAGTGAAACGAGAACCCTGGACAGTATTGTAAAAAAGAATAAAAATGAGCTGTGGGAATTTAGTCGTAGAGTATCAGTAGGAGTTTCTATTTCTAGACATTTTGCAAATGGGTGATTGTATCGGGAGTAATTTATTGTAACACTAGTTATTGTTACAATCCGGATAAGATCGAGCTGTGAACGGAAATACTGGGGAGCTCGTAAAGTCGGGTTTGTGTACACTGTGTGACTTTTGAAGGCCTAGTCAACAGAGACGGGAAGAAGCCGGGGCGAGGAAGACCGGTCTGGAAAAATAAGGTTTCTGTACTAAATTTACATGTGGAGAAAGTACATGAACGTGGACAAGAAGAATACTCGATGTCGGTGGGGAGTGCAATACAGACACGAGCATCATTCATCAAAGTTGAACGGTGAACATTATTTACGACGAGGGATCGCCATGAGGTCTTCCATGGATTTGGCTGAACGCTAACCGGCATGATTTATGGTAACTATGTGGGACAGTGCGAAAAAACCGATCAAGATTAAGAGTGTCATTCAGTCAGACGGTACAAGAAGATTTCTTCTTCAAGACAATATTAACGAGACCCACAGTCCCACCAGTAAGCATGGTTCTGCCAGTAATCGTGAGGGTAAGAAAGTCATTGTTAAGCTTGGACATTTTCAGCGGATTGACGAGGAGGGTGATGTTCGAATTGAGCCTTCACCCGTCCCATTGTTGTCGTCTTCGTCGTCAGTGTCCAAGAAAGTACGTGTGACAGACAGCAAGAGCTTCATTCAACAGAAGGATTGTGGGCGGGAGGGTGAAACGAGCAGTGTGACAGGTGACTTCCTGGAAGTGAATGGAAACCGTGTTTGGAGACAAAGTCGAAGATTATTTAAAAGTTTTGATCTAAGGCTGGGCAACGAGAGGGACTTTGATTTGCCGCTCATTCACAGCTCCACGGAGACGCACAGTAATATTTACGAATTGTTCACTCTGGACAAATTTAATATGGCCAAACGTTATCAGAATAGTTGTAATGATGGATATTTAACGGACGTAAATTCCAATAACTCCACTGCCGCCTCCGACTCTATTTTACCATTGAATTGGAAGCAAAATAGTTCGTGGACTCAAGGAAATTGTTTTGGGAATGAGAGTGGTCCTAAGCGTTTTGGAAATGGTTCTGGTAGAGAGACAAGATCTTTGTCACCCGAACTCATGTCAGTGTCAGCAACAAATCTTCTTGAGAAAGAAACGAATTCTTTGTGCACCCGAATCATGACTTGGATCGACAAAGAAGTGAAGAAAAACAAAGGGAGTTTGCCTAGTGGGGTTAAAGGGAGCGACATGCGAATCCTTAATGGACTGAGCATATCTCCAGCTGCGGAGTCTTCTGTTTCTACTTCCAATTCCAATTCGGACAATTCCAGTATCGTCGAGAGCATTCACACAGCTAACGGGAGTGGTGACGAGTCGAGCAGCCCTCCTAAATTCCCGTCCTCGCTCAAGAAAAGTATTATGTCGGGCTCACACAGTTTCTACGGTGGTCGTGTACTCGAGGACAAATTGAAGAGTAAAAAGTCTGTGACAATCGTCGAGGATTTGAATTATATTAAGCAGAAGAAGAAAAGGAAGAAGAGACGGACTGCTGACATTGGCGAGGACGGAGAGGACGGCGGTGACGCAAAAAATTCTAACAGTGGGCAGATTTGGGGGGAAGTGAAATTGGATGACTGCGTTGTTTATTTGATGGGTGAAACGAAAGCGAGACCCATTTGTAACATTGAAGTGCCAGAGAACAAAGACAAAGTTCAGTTGCATATCTTCCTACCTGTTATCGAGTAAGAAATAGTATTTTAATTTTTAATATCTAGTCCCTACCTATATAGTTTCGAGAGTATTCTCAGCAAAATAGTTTCGTATATCTGTAGCACAAAAGTCTAATGGTGGCTTGACCTTTTAAAATTTCCGTAGTAATGGCTCTTCAACGGGAACGGGACAAGTTGACAATCGAAGTGGTGGTACGTTGGAGTCATCGCGGAAACACTAGTACTTACATGTACATACCTTGTTGTCTTTATAAGTGTACTACGAAGTGCCGAAATTGGCTCATGTTTGTAGCGCTGTATAGAAATTATGACTTAAAAATACTTGCCCTTGTAAGAATATAAGACAAGGTAACTACAGTTAAGTATGTTCCTACATGAGAAGATATAATTTTTGTATTGAACTCCTCACATACATAATAATAATAGGTATGTATATGCATAGCCAGCATACACACGCACTAGGACAATCTTGTTAAACCTAAAATGCGTCATGAATTGTTAGTGTAGTCAATGTGCGATTTTGGGTTTCAATTCTTTACTTTTAACTAACGTAAATAAAAATGCTCGAGTTTTATTGCCGTTGAAGTAAATGATTGTTATTGGAATGATTTCCTTCTTTTGTGTTGGTGGGAGTTGGCGATATATGTCTCTTTTATGAGGAAAAGTTCAAATGAGATTTTAACTTTTTTTGTTGAGTTTCCACTGAATGTTTGAGCCATGTGTAAAGTGGAGTGATTTGGAGATAAAAATTGTCTACGGATGCATTGTCATTGAAGGGAGGTAAGCCTTTGCAAAGGAATTTTACGATTGAGCAAAGGTAATTTTCGTATCGATTATCTCTTGTCAACGGTGATGATGTGAAATTAGTAATTTCCGCCGACTTTTATCGTGAAAGTTTTTCTTGTCCCACGACTTTGTGAGGGAGACCAGACTGTCTTTGAGCTCTGGAGCTTTGAAACTATAAAGTGAAACTTACGTAGGCAGGTACTTCTGTTCAGATGTAATTTATGTTCATTTCCTGGCAAACAAATGCCACATTGACGAGTAGAGCCGTTTACGTACTCACACTCAACTCGTATATGTACCTAACCTACCTATGTACCTACATATAATGCCATGAATTGCATGGATTCGTTTCTCTATCTTGAATAGTTTATCGCGTTAGAAACCTACACGACACTGCACTGCACACGAGTGCCAGTGCCAGCTGAGCTGTTGTAAGAGAAATACTGTCGTCGCTTTCACTGCCCAATTCAGTTAATAATACCTTCACACATGCACGGTTGCCGGTGAGATGGACACACGACGGAAGCATTTGATAATGCCTTCCCTGGCGAGGGCCTTGGATTTTTCTCATAGCAATTTAATTTTTTGATATCAGCTTGCGTGATTCAGTTTGTGAGTGATGCTCAGCAGAAGTGAAGTTTCCACGAAAGTGTTGATTACATGAATTCAATATGTAAACTTCGGGAAGGGTCCTGCATGTTACGTTGGACATGAGTCAGATTGTCTTCATTTTTACACGAAAAATTGTTTTATGATAAATGGGTCTCAAAAAATAAAAGAGGATCATTTTGGGAACAAATTGGGCATGCATTCATCGTGTACGTAGCATGCCAACGCAACGTACTGCATTCGTGCATATTCATACTGTTACGAGCAATTGCATTTTTTCGGAAAATACCACACGTACATGCAGAACGTTTGAGAGGGGGAACCTTTGTTTTGTGAATAATATACAATTTCGGGTTGGACTTCATCTGTTTGAACATCCTATTATTGTACTACATACTATCATATTTTATACATAGGGTTTGATGGAATGACTATGGCCACAACCAGAGAATGTCACGTCAACACAGAAACAAAGCTGCAGTTTATTTTATAATTCGCAGCACAGAACAAGACAACTATTCGCAAGCAGTTACAGATCCAGATTTTTTCATAATTAATTTTGTTCTTCGAATCCTAATTCGAAGAACAACCATAACCGTGACGGTAACAGTAACAATAATTTCTACCAATCATAATATTACAATAATTGAAAATAACCAGCAGCATAAATAAATCAAGGAAAAGTTAGCATTAAAGTTAAATAAAACAATAATAATAATAATCGAAGGTGACGAATAGCCAGAAATTCGGTAACTACGACAATACATACCTACGTCATAAGGGTTGTACATGAACGTTTAGTACGGTTTTACCTCATTTCCCCTGAACTATTGCCCCTCCCAGGTTCTCCTTGCAGAATTCCTCTCGGAACTATAGACCTTATTCCCGATTAACTCTCGAAAAACTAAGAGGTTTAATTCCTCACATCAGTTTAATTTTACTAAATTAATATTTCATGGTGTTGGAAATTGAAAATTCATTGATTTCCTGCTCTTTTATTTCTTATTTTTGATCACGAAATTCTGAAAATACTTTCAGTTGATATTTTGGTGTCTACAGAAGAGCAAAATTTGCTATTTTCGATTTGTTGTTACTATATTTTAATTTAATGGATGGATGGAGAAAAGTGTTTTTTTTTAATTCCAATAAAGAAAATGTGGCTGATGCTTCGTATGAATTTACGAACAAAACTTGGAAAGGGAATATGTATACATTAGGCCAATGATTCATAAGGGAAATTTGCCACCAGGGTAATTGTGCAAGGGAAACCTGGGAGGGACAATGGTTCACGGGGAATCGGGCAGTCGCCACATATTATAATGCTGTATAGTACATACACCTTTTTCAAGGTTGTTTATTTATACGACGGTTTACCTTTCATGCTTTTATATTCATGTTTCCGATCATATGTTTTCGTATCAATCATAAATCTGTACTTATCGTTAATCAAAGTGTTTCTCGCATTTTCTTTCTTTTGTAGGAGACATTAGCAAAGCTCCAAAAACTTGCTCCAAGTGTTCCACTTGCTGATTTAAAGAATTTGAATACACTTGCTTATTCGATAATTTGGTCAAATGACCCAGACTTCCGAATGACGCAGACTGAACCAGGGAACATTAGTCTACCGCATTTCCCATTAGATAGTTTATATGATGCTGCTCTACTTTTGGTAAGAATATATTGAATTTTTTATGCTTTGATCCACTCAATCGTTTTATTTTTCATGAAGCGACAGATTGAATAATAAAATGTAATAAAAGTAATAATGCAATACTATGATTGTTTTACAGGAAAGCAAAGTTCCTCTTTTTAGTTCATTAATTCGTATGTACCCCTACGAATTGCTTTTGGATAAAAAGGAAGGCGGTGAGATTAAAGCTGTTGAAGCTATGCTTCGAAATGCTGGATTCCGAAAGGATCGAAATTTTAACAAGAAACAATTATCCAAAATAAAGCAGGAAACTTATGTTCCTATATCAAGTATTGAAAATGCGATTGTGGAGATGCAAGAGTCACACTCTGCTCATAAGGATATTTGTGTCATTGGAAGGAAAGGTTCTGGGAAAAGTACTGCTATTCGGAGATTTGCTCAGTTGATTAATGCTAAAATCGAGCCTATTGTTTTATTTAAGGTTTTTACTATTCAAGTTTATTTTTACATTTGTACAAAATGTAGCAATTTTTAAGCATTAATATATGTTTTTATCCACCGGATATGTGCCAACATTAGCGTAAGGTAGCAGAGCCTAATAAAAACTAATTCCTAATTATTGCAGGACATGACGGCAAGAGATCTGCTGCAACAAAGAACTACGAATGCAGAGGGCGACACGGTTTGGGTGAATTCACCGCTCGTAAATGCTGCACTTGAAGGAACGGTCGCGTTACTCGATGGGATTGATCAAGTGCATTCCAGCACTCTTTCAGTCATATTTCGGTTGGCGAATGATATCGAAATAGAAATAAAACTCATTGCTTTGCTATCAACTTCATTATCTTTGAAGCCTAATTTATTCCTATGCTTAGCAGCACTATGCTATAAAAAAGGTGGTCTAATCCAGATAATTGTATAGGCTGGTGCATGATAGAGAATTACAATTGAACGATGGAACTCGTTTGCTTCGTTCGGATCGGTACGATGCTCTAAAAAATTCTGGCGAAGACGTTACTACAGTGCGTAGAATACACCCTGATTTTTACGTTGTCGCCACTGCTGGACTCCCAGTCGGAAAAAAGAAATGGTTGACACCGGAATTGTTGAATCTTTTCTTTTATCACGAGCTTCCCAAAATAACCGAGGCGGAAGAGATTGAAATCGTGCAATCATATGTGAGTACCTATTTGATTCGTGGAAGTTTTTGCGGAATAAACGTGTTCATTCTACATCGCATCGGTCTGTGATAATGCAGCACATTTTATAATTTAATTTCCATGGGAGCAGTGCAACAAAAACCTTTCTCCAGAAATGTTTAAAATCATTGCTACAGCCAGAGCTCTGAGGGACTCAACTGACTCGTCCAAACAATCACTGGCGTCGTCGTTGTCAACACGGCAGCTTATTCGTATAGCTAAGCGAATTGAAAAGTATGGTGGGAATCCTTTCGCGGAAGTGAATCGAGCGTGCCTGTCCAGGTTGGTATTTTTTAAGTAGTATACAATTAGAATTTTGATCCTACAAAATCTGCCTGGTGTAATAATACTAACTAAGCATGATAAATATTAATACAATTTTATTCTTGGGGGGCTCGGGAGGGAAAACATATCTCAGAACCATCATTGGTAGTCTAAACGTTTATCAAGAAAATCCTTAGAGTAGTATGTGCTTGGAAGGTGTTTTTTAAACTCAGAAATTTTATTTGCTACATCAAAACCATTTTATACATAAGTTTAGAACCCGGGTTCCCAAAATTTTACGTGAAAAATTTTGTATTTAATTTATTTGTCGACAAATTTTCCGCAAACGCTTAATTTGGCGCAAAATATGCACACGTGGTACGTGCTGCCTCTATATGCATATCAGCTAAAATCACTCCTGTAGATCAGTTCAGTCCCACTTCATCTTTTTGGCGGCTTCTTCTTGCATGGTATCTACGCGCTTCATCATATCTGTGTGGAATTTGTCAAAATCCGCTTTTGACTTGCCTTGAAATTTGTCCAAATTCTCCATGGCTTCTTTGTAAGCGTTAGTTGACTTATCTACCACATGTTTCTGAAATAAATCTTTCGTTTGCTTTTTGTATGCTTCCAAATTCTTTGCTGCCGCTTCCTCGTCTTTGATAAGTTTATTGTACTCTGTAGTCATCGTCTCTTTGGCGGTTTTTTGAAGGGCTTTCATTTTTTCGAGCATGTCATCGTTTACTGATATCAAAGTTAATTAAACATCAGATTTCAAACTAGGCAGTTTCCCGTGCTAACTTTTCCGGGTTTGGAATTTAGAGAGGTAGTCAGGTAGTACTATCAAGCTTAAGCAGTTTAATGTACATGTAATTACATATGCAGTACATTTGAGTATTACCCTTTTTTAGCTTGGCCATAGCTTCGTTTGCTCCTTCTCCTGCTTGCTTTCTCAAGGCTTCGTACTTTACGCGAGCTAGAAAAAAGTTAAGAGTGGATTAACGGCTTGATGAAAATGATGGTGTTTTAAAAATTTGAGTCAGTGATACAAACCATTTAGACAAATCATACCGTACCATTTTCTGATAGCTCTTTCCAAGACTCTTGTTTCCCTGCGAAAGTATCAGTCCATTGTTGCTGTAAAGCGGCCGCCATGTCGGTCGCCATTTTATTAAAATCTTTGCTTTTGTCTGCCATGGCGAGTGGCTGTAATTAGTCCTGTTCTTTCTTGGCCCTTTTGCGTCTTGCACGTAAAAAGTCGAGCGACGTTTGTTTGGTCAGGGCTCAACTAATGGCTATGGAGTAGCTCCTTCACTGCACCAATTTAATTTACATTTATCATCTCTCTATATAAAATAAATAATTACAGCACGCCGTTTTCGTCTTTTCGTCTCTCATTGGCCGCACGTTTAATTACATACATGCGATGCATTCTATTCTGAGTAGCAATTTATTTAAAGAAATGAGTAACGGAGTTAGTAGTAGTTTTTCTGCGACTACTGCAGCTACGCAGTAGTCGCCTCGGTTTAATTACTTTTACTTTTCGTATGATTCTGTTTTTTTTAACTTTTTTCTGGAATAATATTTTTATTATAAGCCTATAATTATTTTATTATTACTTGAAAACTAAGTTATATTACCACTCCACGCAAATTCCCTCTAATATTATACAATTCGCATTGTAGTGGTATCTATGACATTAATCAGCATTTTTCGGCTAACGTTTACTTAAAATGTTGAAGTAAAACTAACGTCGAAATTCACCGTTGTTGTAATAAATTACATTTGTACTTGGGGCTATGCCAAAAATGCATATCGCAGGGATCGATGCGATGGTAGGTCAGATAAGTTAGCGTTACAGCCTATACCTACAGCATTGGGTTGGGGCGCAATATTCCTTACCTCTGCTCTGGTGGTCAATACTACAAAAGACACGTTTTTTCGCATTACGTGTTTTGCATGGCCTCTAATCAAATAACTTATGCAGCGTGTTTTTAGAATTGAGCAATATGTGGGTAAATACCTTTGCTACAATAAAGGTAGCTGTTGCTACGCAGTAATTACAGAATATTTTGGATGGCTAACTGATTGGCGCTTAAAAAGCCGTAAACGTAAAGTCTAACATTTTTAGGATCATTTGGAAAAATCAGACTTCTCGACTGATCAGTACTCCGCTGTATTATAAGATACCGAATTCATTGTCCAAACAAATGTACATAACTACATATTTTGGTTGCTGTGAACCCAAATAAGAAACTTAAAACGAACAAGGGAAATAATTACCATAAGTAAGACTTAAACTCAAGGTAGTTACCTTGACCTGGTAATAATAACGTTGTGCAGTCGTTAACGGTAGAAACCAAAAGCCAACGGTTACTTTCATTTTTAATTCCCTTGTATTAGAGAGAAAGACAAACTTTATTCAAACAAACAAAGCTGACACTGTCCTCAACTGAGGTTAGCGCTACGGCCTCAGTATACAATAAAAATTTTCTGGAAATCGATTATATTTTTTTCAAATGGTATAAAGTTGATTAAAAACACGATAAAATCATGAAGCTTATGTATTAGGAACACTATCAGAAAATAAATGGTGAACACATATTTGGACAGAATTCTTAAGTAACTCTGTCGCCAATCAAATACAAAACAGAATGGTAAAATTGCACGGATATTTTCTTTTCCCATGCTGCCACTATTTCTTCTGCAGTTCCTCGGTTCTCGATTATTGGACATAACTTATGTAACTTATAACTTATGCATAATGCGACAATGCTATTTCAGAATTACGCTTTCTAATTAATGTATTCTGTGTAATTCGAAGTATGACATTTACAATTACAGTCCATCCCATAACCGTAAGGCACTAGTCTGCGTTTGTTGGGTTTGTCCCCCTTGTCTCGCGACCGACCCAGAACCTTATTTAGAAATTTTATGTGACGATGAACTGATTGTACTGGGTCAACTCTTGTTAGGAGAGCCAGTCTAGCATTTTCATTTCACCAAAAAATTCTTAAATGTTGGTCGTTAGCTCGTTATGTGGTTCTAGGCCCAGGAGAGGGGGGAGGGGAGTGACAATCTTCGTGACGTAGGTACTAATGTGCGTCATACTTTCGTGAGTATGAGACGCTACTGTAGTAAAAGTATATTTAACAGTGTCTGACTAATCTGACTGGCATGCTAACTCTACGTTCGCTAAGTAACTTTTGTTGTAGATGTACTGCGTAGAGACATTAGATAGAAGTGTTTAAAAATGCCCAGCTGGGGTAAGATGAGACTAAATTATTTAGTAAACTTGCTGCTACCGTATTATATTCCAAGAGAAGACATTCAAGCTTAGTTGCGGGAACTCCGGAGTATTTCGGAATAGTGAAATTTCTTGCGTATTTATTTTGTAAGAAATATTTTTAGAATGAATGAAAAACAAAAAATTGCTGTCGTAGGAGTTGCTGATAACGAGAGCTGAAGCAAAACATTTTAAGACCTTGCTTTAGGAATATATGTATAAACGTATTTAAGTTTTGATGCAGTAATTTTCTTAAGTCTTACCATTTTTGTACTATACGAATCTTTCCTTTGCGTATGCAGTTTATCGCCTGTGAGCTATAAAATGTAATGGTCTCTTTGCTTTACTATGCTTTTTGATGCTGCTTTTTATGATTTAAAGTATTTTGTACAAAAAATCAACATCACCTTGTTTGACACAACGAACACATTGAAAATAGATCGTCGTAGTCACTCAAAACAGCGCCGTTATTACATTTGTATTGTTAATATTCTCATAATATCATTTTTACTCAAAGTCTGTATTTAAAGACGCGAACAGTCAATTGGATAACTTTGATACCACGGCTTACACAATCTTTGTTTAGCCCCTTTGACTACGATTTTCCGGTATTCAACTGATTTTAACATGGCTGTCAGTAGGATCTCTCGCCGAATATTACACAAATCTGACGACAATAAAGCTTTTCAAGCCCATAAATCAGATTCAAATCACTAAGACAAATCGTCTTACGGGTTTTAAATCTTTTTTCAGTTCTGCTTGCTCTCATCTGTAGAGGTGGAGACGGGTTCAAACATTTATACCATTCGTGTGACGCTGACTGCGTTCAAAATTTGTGATAATAATAATTGTTAACGAATTGTGTATTGTTTTTAGATTTCTTCCACCTTTAAATCGAGGGGAGCTGGAGGGAGTTTTATCTCGGCACAAAATCAATCGGACGAAACTTGCTAATGCTTCAGACACAACTGTGGAAATCGTGGGCGACACTTTAAGAATTGGACAAACGGCAGCTAAAATATGGCCAGATTCCGGGTTCAAATCCAAAGTTCCACATGTCCTTTTCTACAATATCCAGCAGGTTTTGTGCTATACTATTTGTATGAAATACTCTAAGTACATTCTATGTATATTGCGTACTCATGCAACTCGCTGTTTAATTTTCAAGTATGATTTTTAAAAAATTGCCCTTTGTTTAGCATATTCAAGCTTTGGAGGAACTTCTGAGAGATTATCTTCTCGGGGAACATCTTCTACTCGTTGGCAATCAAGGTGTTGGAAAAAATAAACTAGTGGATCAACTTCTGTTTCTGCTCAATCGGCCTCGGGAATATATTCAGCTTCATAGGTAAGTGTGTTCCACAGAGAATAAATTGTTGGCATGATTAATAAAGAAGAATAACTAATTTTTTTTAATTCAGAGATACAACCGTTCAGGCACTGACGGTGCAGCAAAAAGTGGTTGATGGTATCGTTTCTTTCGAAGATTCACCTCTAGTTCGTGCAGCAAGAGATGGCCATGTAATTGTGATTGATGAAGCTGACAAGGCTCCTACTCATGTCACCTGCATTTTAAAGGTTAGTTCGTTTACTGACCGTCGTGGAAACATTTTTACGTTTTTGCGATTTGTAGTGTGACATGTCAGCACAATTATTTAAAATGACGCAATGACGGCATCCCTCCAATGCCCAGGGTTGAAAATTAATCTCATACATGTTTTATAGACACTAGCTGAAAATGGAGAAATGATTTTGTCTGATGGAAGGCGCATTGTTCCGCAGACTTACGTACATGACAAAAATGTAGATGACGCTAACATCATTAAGCTTCATCCGGATTTCCGCATGTAACTTTCTTAGTCAAACAGCAACAATTCGTTTAAGAAATTTTAATTTTAATTAATTATATTTTCAGCTTCGTGGTAAATGACCAGTTAGATTATAATGTAATACATACTCACTTATATATTTTGTCTTTTGTTTTGAAGGTTCGTGTTAAGTAATCGGCCTGGGTTCCCATTTTTAGGAAATGATTTCTTCTCCGTTTTAGGTTGTAATAAATTGAATAATAGTTTTAGTTAATAATTGTATTGATACTCAAATTTAATTTTTAAATACTGACGGTAAATAATGTAAATTCATAAAGTTGTAATTATACGTTGCAGCTATGAATGATTACAGTTATTTTTTGTGCCTTTAGGGGATTTGTTTAGCGTACATGCAATTGATAACCCGAGCTTCGAGTCGGAAGTGGAACTACTACGATCATATGCGCCATCTATCGATGAAGATTACTTGAGTAGAATAGCTAAAGCCTTTGGGGATCTAAGGAAATTAGCTGATGAAGGAACAATTTCATATCCATATTCTACACGAGAAGCAGTTAATATCGTAAAGCATATGCAGGTTTGTTACATACTTGATAGAAATCAATTTTAATTGTCTTATCGATTGGATGCATGTGGGAATACTTATACTTGAAGTTGAAGAATATTATCGTTATTGGCAACCGTCTAGCAGTGTAAATAAAATAATTCTCTCATATTTACGTAATTGCAGAAGTATCCAGAAGACACACTGACTGATGCGATTGACAACGTATTTGATTTCGATGCTTACAATGCAGATCTTAGAATAGCGGTAAAGGAGACTTTGCGGAAATATAACCTTGAGCCTTCTCAAGGGATTTTAATGAGAAATCGAAAAGGGTAAGCAATTATTATAATTACACGGCGAATGAAATAATTAATTGGGCATTTTGATCAAATTCTAAATCGCCTATGTTGGCAGCCGAGCCTGAAAAGAACTAAATACTGCAATGAGTAATTCGTCGAATTTTCAGTCTGCTACTAGTATTCCATTAATGATGTACATGTTTTATTTAGTGGTCTGTCTGTGAACGTAACATCGTTGGCAGATCTTTTAAAAAAAGATGATGGGAAAGCGGCGCTGGCTGATTCCAACAAAAAATTCAAACCTTCAGACTTTGCGGATCCAAAGTTTGGAAAGGTTGACGCTAACAATGCCCCTCACGTTGGAGGTAATACATGGGCTGGAGGTTCCGGTGGACGTTCTACTGCAGGCTTGGGTGGTGCTGGAGGTCCATTCAGGTTAGATTCTGGTAATGCGGTCTTTCAAGTTGCCGATGATGTTAAGCAGAATGTTCCTCCTGAAGTACTAAAGATGGCAAGAGAAATGAATAGAAAGGCATTTGAAGAAAAATTAAAGGAAATAAAAATGAGCGTGTATGATGGAAAAATCTATGAAGAATATTTAGCTCCTATAAGACCGCAGGTAAGTGCGATATATATTAGTGTACATACTTGCGCATGAGTCACTGCAATAAAAGCATTGGTAATGTGCAATAATTTTTAATGTTATAAAACATTTATACCGCGTAGGTCCAAGCCCTTCGAGTTGTACTGCAATCTCTTCAGGCCAAAGCAAAAGAGCGTAAATGGGCAAAAAATCAGACATCTGGGGAACTTGATGATTCAAGAATAATTGAAGGTAAATCAGCATACAAGAAGCTTAATTGATACATAGTGTTACAATTAAAGTTAATATACTATGCTTAGTAAGGATCGGGTTTCACATTTAATTTCCATATTTGATCATGATGAGCAAAGTATATTTTATTCAGGAATTGTTGGGGAAAAAAATGTTTACAAAAATCGTCAGGATGAAGAACCTGAGCCTGGTGACCCTCAGCTGAAGCCAAAAAGATTAAAGTTAATTGTGGATGTTTCTGGTTCGATGTACAGGTAGTTCATGCATGTTTCTCAGATTTTCTTTTGACTTTTGATGTTCCACTCGTATATGGAATTAAGTAAACAAGGTGTAGGAGTAGACTCATACCTACTAACACTGAGATGATCCTGTGTATACATAAACGGCTATAATACAAGCCTAACTAACAGGATGACCCACAGTTTCCTATGCATGAATGCCGTACATATATGATGAAAGAATCTTATGAAATTGATATCTGTGAGCAATAAAAGTGATGTCGGTGTTTAGTTTGTTGGAGTATGTGTAGCTATGCTAGCAGTTGGACTCGTAATTTGTTTACATTGTGAGAATGAGCGAAGAATGACGAATACAAAACAATGCAAATTATAGAATGTGAATCTGCATACTTTGACTTAAGTCTGCAGCCACGTTTGGTAAATACAATATATACAGGCAACGTAGGGATGCGGACAGAACAGATGTATATATACGGACGCAACAACTAGATGGCGATCTGGACCTAGAATGGACTGGCCCAGATTGCAATGGTACTGCATGTTAATTCGCTTTTCGTGAGGGAAAAAACTAGGAAAATGATAACATTGATAAAAACTGAGGACAAATGAGGGGGAAAGTAGATAAATTAAGGAGAAACCCATAATTTGGAACCAAGAATGGGAATATGATACAAATGATAATAAAATGAGGGGAATGAGGGAAACAAGTAGAAACAAATGAGAGAAAAACGAGGGGAAAATGGAAAAACAATAATGAAATGAAAGAAATGTGGAGAATAATAATGATTGAAATAATATAAAAGTGAGGGAAATGCTGGAATAACGATGGAAATAAGGGAAAAGTATTACAACAAACTCGACTAAAATCGTTTATTGCGTACTTCACAAGCTCTTCGCAGGATTGCTAATTGCATAGGTATGTCATTACTAATATGTTAAATATATGGATAAGGTGGAGGTGTGGACAACATGGTAGACGTTTTTATGCTTGTAGGTAACACAACTATATGAGTAGATGGACTGGTCGGGTCTCTGGCTTGCGGACTGGACACGAATTGGATGCTCAGGTTATGTAAATATTAGAGACGAAACCCAATTGCCTATTAGTTTTTGATTATTAGTTAAACTCTGTGTTACAGATGTTGTAATTGTCTCTAGTAACATTATGCTCCAATCAATCACAAGCCATAAGTTTGGCTTATACATATTACATGGCCCTATTTTGCTTTAATTTAATTGTATTTATCCTTCGAACGAAACTCAGTTAATCAGTTAATTATTATATAGCTAAAAAACAATATAATTGCATAGGTAATGACATACCTATGCAATTAGCAATCCCCTCATTTGTCCTCAGTTTTTATCACTGTTATCATTTTCCTAGTTTTTTCCCTCACGAAAAGCGAATTAACATGCAGTAGCATTGCAATCTGGGCCAGTCCATTCTAGGTCCAGATCGCCATCTAGTTGTTGCGTCCGTATATATACAAACATCTGTTCTGTCCGAATCCCTACCGTGTGTATTTATATAAATTAGAAAATGAATACGATGTAATGTAAACCTGGATTTACTATAACATGTGATGACGTATGTACTTACATAATGTGAGCAAAAATTGATCTAATCATAATAGTGTAGAATTAGTTACAACCTTTTTACACTGTTATGCATTCCACATATTAAGTCTGGACATGTAATCATCAGGGACAGGTAAGCGTTTTGATGCATTCGGCTGTAAAATAGGAGTTAAGTCACAGTATTTTTTCTATAAAATTTAAAACTGAACTTTAACATCCCATTGTCTTACTTAAAAATACATTTTACACACAATTTGAGCCGAAAGATTTGTAGCCCATAAAAAAATCTTCAATGTTCACCTCATTTTTACAACCCCTTAAAAAAGCCGCTTGGGTTTTCGCAAACGCAAACGTTTTGTCCAAGTTCGAAATCACAACTTACACTAACTGTAAAGTACTCAGATAAAGGTATTTTGTATTTACCAAAAGTGGCTGCAGACTTTAAGTCAAAGTATGCAGATTCACATTCTATAATTTGCATTGTTTTCCATTCGTAATTCTTCGCTCATTCTCGCAATGTAAACAAATTACTAGTCCGACTGCTAACATAGCTACACAAACTCCAACAAACTAAACACCGACATCACTTTTATTGCTCACAGATATCAATTTCATAAACATTCTTTCTTCATATAAATACGGCATCCATGCATAGGATGCTGTGGGTCACTGTTAGTTAGGCTTGTGGTATAACGCTTACACATAAGATCACCTCAGTGCAGTGGTGGTGAGTATGAGTTTGCTTGTAGTAAAGTTCGTTTCATTCTCTTGACACCATTATTGTTTGAAGTATAATACGTCTCATTGGTTTATATATAATAATTACGTTTTTGCGATTTTAAAAATATCACACTGCATAATGTTGCTGATTGAAGGTTCAACGGATACGACAACCGTCTTACAAGGATGTTAGAATGTGCTCTTCTGGTAATGGAGTCTTTCAAATCCTTCGAAGACATTTTTCAGTATGAAATAATAGGACATTCGGGAGAAGAGTACAAGTTGCAGTTAACAGAGAGGTATCAAGCGCCGAAGAATGAAAAAGAACGAATTGATATACTACGCATGATGCATCTACACTCTCAATTCTGTTCATCCGGGGATAATACATTAGAAGCAACATACGACGCCGTCACATCATTTTCTCAAGAATTAGAAGATTGTGACGAAGCGTTTGTGATTGTATTATCTGACGCAAATCTCGAAAGATATGGAATTAATCCTGCAGAGTTTGCAAAAATATTAAATTCAAATAGCGACGTAAAATCCTTTGCCATTTTTATTGGATCTTTAGGCGACCAAGCTACCAGGTATTTATTCCAATTTTAATGGCGATTTGCAGTTTGTATTTAATTTGTTTAAATAATTGCAACGTTTAAGAGCTAACTTCGCTTTTAATTGCAAATTTTTATTTTATTATTTTAACAGGCTGACCGAAAATATGCCTCCTGGAAAAGCCTTCGTTTGTCTGGACACTGGAAAGGTTCCTCAGATCCTACAACGAATTTTCACACAAAATATATTATCATAAAATTTGACGTTTATATGCTGTGCGTATTTTTCGTACTAGTTACAGGCACCTTGAGCTAGTATTTTAATATGTAATGAAATTTAAAAAAATTAAGAATAAAAATTCTGCTAATTTGCGTAAAATATAGAATGCTCTTAAAACTTGCCCTTGTCTAGGTAATAAATAATATCATTTAAATTATTTTATAGACAGTAATACGACAAATGTTCTATGTCGCTTGAAAGAATGCAGTTTTTACAGGTTAGCTTACTTGAGGAAAAGCTCAAGTGCATGTCTTACTTTTTCGTTTAGTCCTATTTTGACTTGGTTGGTGCGGAGGATGTGGTACCCGCCGCGCTTCCAGCGTGTTGAAATTTTAGTTGCTTGACAGTATTTTCAAAAGCCTTGTCTAAATGTTCAATCATTGTATTGTACGATTTTGTAATTTGCTCCGCATTTTTTCCTTGCATTTCTTTTAGTTCTTTCATAGTGTCTTGATGTACTTTTGGTGAAAGTGCCGTTATTTTCTTCAAAGTTTCTTCACACTGTGTTTTGAAATACTCCATACGTCCATCAAAGTTGGTCTTGGATTGTCCCAATAGGTCTTGGTGAGCTGTTTGGAGTTTTTGTTTCAGCTCTAAGTAGTTTTTGGTCAGCTTGTTAATCAGCTCCGCATTCGCTTTTTTTTTATGAAAAAAGAATTTCAAACACTTATGCCAAATTTTATGTGTAGTAAATAATATTTCTTCCGTAGTTAAGCTTAATTTAAACTAAAGTACCGTAGATGGCGAATCCTGACTAATGATTGTTAGAGCTAAAATATATATACCGGAAACTAAAACATGGGAAGGCTAAAAGGTCAATGTTGATGAGACGAATAAAAATTTAATTTAATAATAATTCACGTCTTCACGTTTTTTATGATATACCCATTGGACAAAGATTTTAAAAAATCAAAGATTTTTATCATCCTTCATGCCAAAAAAACTTGTCTTACGGATTCTTGAAAATGAAAACAATAATTAACGTTAAATTATTAAATTATTTGACTGGAGTATTCACAATAATCACCAAAATATGATCTTGCAACTGATTGCATCACAATCTTAGTATTTTTTAACAGGACAATGACATTTCTTAGACGGCATGTCTACTAAAATTGCATTCAAAGGAAATACAGGGTTTTTATACTGAATATGGAGATGTCGGAGATATTCTGTATTAATTGTGTTTGCTTATTTGTATGTAAATGGCCACAATGTTTACTGCTGTACGTATTTATTGTTGAATTCAGACAAAGTAACAATGGCACTAAACAGCCATGCTAGTGACATTTAGGTGGGAAACTACAACAAGAAAGTAGTTTGATTCGGTAAGAACTTACTTCGGTGGCCTGAGACCCGAGACATTTTTAATTTAGAAGCTAGTAGGTACTCTCATGTAGTTCTGCTTTTACTAACGTTCCATTGTGTAAGTCAAACGTAATGAATTTTCAAAAATGACTCTATTTCAAGAAATAAACTTTTGCATACGAGTCGTGGGGACATTGTGGCATTGTTTCTTCTGTTTACATTCTTTCTATTACTTAATTAACTGTTCCATTTGTTTTGGTACTTTCATTAGTCGTGAAACTTCTGCCTTAGTAATGCAGTTATAATAATTATGTCACTGAACGTTCAATCATGCAGTAAAGTATCAAATCAAATTGAATCCTCACCTTTCATCATTTGATTGACAAGCTCTTGATTTCCCCCTGCGTAATGCTGCTGCAAATCCTGAAAGTTTTTTTGACCTGTGGTAACAAATTGAGAATAAACATGTACTGCTTTAAAGAGACTAATTGTATTTAAGTCAAAACATCTTTAAGCCCGAATCGTAATTCGAATCTAATAATTGCGTCTAGAATTTTAAGACTGTAAGACCTGACTGAAGGAGCCTATTCCAGCTGTCGACTTGGTCCCTGAGACTTTCCTCACATTGCTTCTTAAAGTCCGCTACCATAGTAGCATATTTTCTTTGCACCTCTGGATCTTCAGGCGTATCAACTTTGTCTTTCTCTTTTTTCTCTTTTTTCTCTTTCGACGCCATCGTGCCGTCGACAACTTTCAATGCAAAATTTTAGTGCCTAATTGTCGTAGATTGCAGAATTATTGGAGTATTTGAAGCTTCATTTTTAGCTCAAATTAAAAAAGGCTGACCAGCACTGGGACATGACCTTTAAATTTCTTCTGACTTTTTGGATGGCATTCACTCTGCTACTTGAAATTTTGCTCTGCGAGTGGAGTTGAAAAAACTGATGAATAGTATAATGTTACAAAAATTTGCAACTTAAGTCTCAAATTTACTTCAGGTTTCAGCAGGTCAGAAATTAATTTTTTGTCCAATATCCAATTGGCAGATTCACTGGGAAAGAAGAATCAAAAAGTGTCCATCATGTCCTGGCTAATACTTACATGAACCTGTAAATGCATTGTGTCACAAGTCCACCAAGGCGTCATTGTAATGTATCCTAAGTTTATTTATTTGTCCAGGTCTATGGACTTGGGGCACTTTGAATTTAAGCAGACTAAATTTGGGACACATTTTTCGAACATGCATCTAAGCAGAGATTTAACTTGGGACGCATTGCATTTACACACGATATTTTTCTCGTTTAACCGAGTCCGTTGTTGTTCCATATCAAACAAAGTTCATTCCAAAAAAATTCCATCCCTGTAGTTCATATACGTTTGACCATAAACCTTATGTCATTTTAAAAAGCGACTCTAAAAATTGAAAAGGTACGCTACTTATTAGTTAGTATTTTGGTATATTCCTGCAGGGAAGTCAAAAATAAAACAAATAAATGAATTTGTCACTTTTACTAATCCTCCTGGATTACGTCTGATACGATTGGTAAGCTCGAAAAACGTTGTAACTTTTTTTTTCATAGGTAGGAAAGATACCAATAATATGTTAAAAATGTGAAAAAATGTACATTGGCCATAGGCGTATTAGTTGACAAATTCATATTTATGAATTTGTCTAATAGTGAACTAATGCGTCTTATGTAAGAGCATGCGCTTGGGTAATTGTTATGAGCAATTACTATTATTCTTTACAACTACCCAAGCTTATTCTATTATTCATTACGGGGTTTCGGGTCTCCCTAACCCATCATCAGGCTACCGGACCAGGTAACGACCCCCCTCCCACCTAACTTCCCATCCAAGGGCCTCCCATCAGAGGTTCGTAAAACCCAGACGATAAACATATGTTCAAGAACAAAATCACAAAATCACAAGCACTCCCATTTAACGTGTCTAACGTTTCTCTGTCACCATTAGGCACTCTGACCCTACATAGGTAAGACACAAACCACAGCTCACTACCATATAACATTGCTCAATGCGTCAAATGCCGTTCGCAAAAAAAATAATTTTGTGTTAAGCTGCATACAGTCCTGCCACCTCCCCCTCGGCTCACCTCACTTTATTTAGTACAGGAGCAGCCCATTATTCAAGGCAGTCGGCTCGGATCTTTTGTTTGATTAACGTGAATAAAGAGGCTCTACAGCCCATTGTAATTGGCAGCCAAGTCCAGCACTCAACCCTGCACATTATTCACCCTCACACGCACCTCTCACACAAGCCAAGCATACTATCTCCATTTATCCCATACTTCACATTTGCTTTTCCACTTAAAATTAAAATTCATTAGTTATTGTTATTAGCTTAAAATTTGCAGGGTTGGCATCACTCATTCACACCTGTCTTGCTTCAAGGAGTGAAACTATTTACATGTAAAATGTCCAAATAAAAGTAAATTATTCATTATTTCCCATATTATTTTGAATGTACTCAAAACCGGCACAACTGCCTACCCTAGCGCGGGACGCTGGCATCCCAATTTCCAAATTCACTTGTCCAAGATATCTTTTTCTTTCAAAGTAAACTCGTTTAAAATACATTTACTCTTTCCTATCATACAAAACATACGTAAGTAACTTAACTTTATATAATGCGGAATTCAAACCTTCATTCCCTGCGTTGATTGTTTCAATAAAACTCTGATTAACTTAAGCTCTGTAGCGCAAGAGATTTATTTCCTATTCATTGACTGTTTTATATTAATAATTTCAATGTGTATTTCCATCTGTCACAGACAATTTAAAAACTGACTATATTCTCAAATCAGATTCCAGAATATTGCGTTGATACGATGGACCATAGATGGATTGTGACTTAGCAACTGTCAAAGTCTAGCCCGATCCCAATTTGATGCTTTCCCTCGGTGAGATTTTTCCCATCCAGTCCCGCTGCCACAGTTAAGACAACTCCTTAAAGTTTTGTACAAAGAAATGGGTGACATTTTATACAAGTACTAGGAAAGAGCTCGCTACGCGTGATTTCTAACCCCATTAACTTTTATTGAATGTAATTCTGAGGTAATGCGATTCCTAAGATTTAATTCTTAGTCAGTTGATTAGTGTTTTATTGAAAATTAGGAGTCATGTATGTATGTAGAAAGATACACAAATGCTATATGCAGATTTTTGTCTTCCTACGCTCAATCCAAGTCTAATTTGAATTCCAAATATTTCTGTTTAAATTCAACTAAATTGTATTTAACAGTCAAAATCAATTCAACCCAGTTTATAGTAAAAACTAATAAAGGGGTGGCTTCGCTGCCGAGTCCTTGCACTTAATGGTACTCTACACGTCTCGTTTGGATCTTGGATGTGAGTTTTTGAGTTATCGGTTGCACTTTTAATTTGCAATTTTTCAGTTTCAGTAGGCTCGGTGTATATTGATTAAGCACGAATTATTATATTATATACAGCAGTCGTTATCTGTCCGTCAGTCCATCCGAGGTACGTCCATTGGATTTAAACGTTATTTTTAATTTACTGTGAATGTGTACGTTAATTAGAAAACAAAATAAACTCGGATGGAAAATGTTTTTGTTTGCACAGCAATAAATTAAAAAAATGAAAACTTAAAATTTGAAATATTATGTTAGGACTGGTAGGCTCAAAAACGACAGCCAGTAACCACATTTAGGGACCGTTCACATGTATGACGGTTACTGTTCGTAATAATGACAATGACGTATTAATCGTGTTTTTTAAATCCTTGTCATTGCATATTGCATTGACTGTCATTGCAAAATGCATTCCACAACAAAGGAAACACCATTGTTACCACCTCCCGCCCCACCATCATATTACCTACGAATTTTTGTGCAAACGGAAACATTGATCATCACAATTTATTTAATTTTTGATTTTATTCCACGCCCACTATCCACAGTAAACTGACATCCACTATACATTCTACATCGACGAAACACCATGTTTACCAACGCCACCCGCGAGACCATTACATTTCAGATTTTATTTTTTGGTATTGTTTTGCAAACAGAAAAATATTTTATCGCAAATATTTGATTTCTTTTTTTTCTTCTACTTATTCTCTTTGGGGCCTACCCAACAATTTCGCCATGCTCTTAAAATTACGCAAATGGTTATCTGTTAGTACTATAACCATTAATTCCGTTTAGCCCACTGATCAAATGCATGGGATCATTTTTCATGGGATGTGCCCCACAGTAAATTGCCACTACATACAGTGTTAAAATCCTATGGACGGACTGGACACCGGACGGAGACCGGACGGATGGACACCGACAGCTACATTTTAATAGAGTTAGATTTTAAAAAACAACATTTCTTTTAAGGTCCGATTTAGCCTCACTCTCGCAGACAGTTTTTGTTCAATTAATTTGAGCTACGAAAAATGCAAGTATGTATGTATTATAATCTATCAGCGTTATAGCTAGTAGTACTTGACCGCGTTTAGAAGACCGCCATATACGACAGGTCAAATTGTGATAATCAATCTTTCTGTTTTCACACATTGTAATGTGATGGTTGAATGTGAAGGGTAGTGGTAACCATGGTGTGTCGCTGTTGTAGAATGTGTGATTTAATTACAATCAATGATAAGGATTTAAAAGCCACTATTATTACAAACGTCATTGTCATTGATATTAGCAGTAATCGTCATATATATGTAATGTGGTCACATTGCTGTCGTTTTTGAAGCGACCCGTCCAACCATAATATTTCAATTTTTAATTTTCTTATTTATTGCTGTGTAAGTAAATTGAAAATAATGTTACAATCCTATGGACTGTGGACGTACCCCAGACGAATGCGAATGGACGGACAGATAAAGAGAGCTAATTTAAAAGAATTTATTATTAGACTAAAATTGAAACATAGAAACGATCCTACTGATTTGTCTATTTGGCAGCGTATGAGTTCGTGCTTCATGCCAATACTTATCCCTTTCCGATTAAAATTGCAACGAGACATGCATAGCACCATTAAGTGCGCTAATTTATGTTAACAAAATGACTTAAGGTTTTGCTATAATATGCTAAGCTATTAAATTGATTTGGCTGTTTAATATAATTTATTTGAATTTAAACTGAAAATATTTGGAATACAAATGAGACGAGACTTGGATTGAGAGTTAGAAGGGCAAGAATCCGCACTTAGTATAAGTACGAACTATTAATAGAGAAATAACTTTTATTAAATTATATTTTGCATGTAAAGCAGGGTTCTGATTGGTCCAGTCAAATCATTGCTATTTAAACTGTTAGTGGCCACGGGCGAGGGTAGCGAGCATTCACTAATCTAGTTTACCACAACTGGACCACCCTTCCCTCATATTTAATTCAAATAGATATGTATTATCTGAAATGCTTGATTCATAATACCAGTTACACGCATTTAATGGTCTCAACTGGAATTTTGTACTAGTTTTTAATTACCACTGCGGATTTCCGATTCAATACTGATTCCAATGGCGCTGTCAGTGTTGATTTTAGTTTGAAGGGATGTATATGGGGTCAGGAGAAACTTGGCACCCAGAGCCATTTCCGTCTCGGTTTCTGAGCTCGGTTGTAACTGACCGGACTCACCCTTGTCATCTTTAGCCGGGGCAGTACCCGCTTTCCAGCGGACAGTCATCCCCGCCTCAACCCGATCGTTAATGCGTTGGTAGAGTGCCACTCGGACTTTTTCCATGTCATCCCTGTACAGAGAAAATGGAAATGTTCGAGTTGTTTTATTCCGTGGCTTTCATGCGTTGTATTGGGTAGGGAATTTTAGAGTAAGCATTAGATAAAAAAAACCAACAAAATAAAATGAAGGAACCCTAATTACAGCCACTGCAATATACAAAAGTCACAATTTTGACTTGCCTAATGAACTATATGTACAACAACCTTCAACTTTACTTTTAAAACTCACCAAAACCCAAGGCACTGAAATGTACTCCCGACCCTTCCCACTGCAAAAGTTGTGCCGGCCACGGTCCCTTCATCAACATTGTAGTTCCCTTTGGCCCCAGCAACCCATCCACCGTAACCAGTGACAATAGACCCAATTCCAGTTGTTTTCATTTCCGCTCCTCCACCCTCAATACTGGCGTCTATAGTGACGTACGGTGATTTGTAGCGTTGGCTAATTTTTCCTGAACAATCCCTACAGGTATGATGAGGGAAGGACTCAATTAGACCTGCTTATAGTCTCGTTCTCGTATCTCGTGCCCTGTCTAATAATGATGATTTATATTTGATTATAATAATGCCCCAAACTTACCCGGTTTCCGGATTTACAGCACCCGAAGCACACACCCTTAAACCAGGAACATACCCAGACCCATCAGTATTTGTTATTGCACATCTCAACTTGTTGTCAAGATCCCAGGATTGACAAACTGAGGTTCCTGCTCAATAGAATGTTTTGCATGATTATCAAGGGAAATAAGCAATAAGTTCGAACATTCATCAGTGATAAAGTGATTCGTAGGTTCATATTGTACTGGTAAATAAACGCTAGGATAAAAACATACTGAGCCATTCGGGATTTAGTAAGTATGAACAATTGATAAGTCCAGAGTCTAAGTTCCATTCATTAAGTTTCATAGAAGCGGAGGTGGCAAGTGAACCATTTCCAGGAGATTGCATGTATCCATCGAATCGAAATACCCCCAGAGGGTAACTCTTGTTAAATACGTTAGATGTCGCTCTTCCTAGTTCAGCAAAGCTCGGTGGAGCCATGATTTCTGTAAGTTAATTCATTCAATTTCAATACATCCTTAACTAGAATTGCAATCACATGAGAAGTATAAGTACTAATAATGATATAGTCGGATTAGAAGCAGGCGTGCTTGGGTGAGAGGTTAGGACTGCAGACTGGAATGGAAATTTCCAGCCTCAGACCAAAGCTCAATC